>VOMN01016913.1:0-20499 GCA_014899125.1 Orchestia grillus | reverse complement strand
GACAGCATGCGCACAAACCGGCGGCACTCCAGTGTGGCCAAAGCATAGAGGCCCAAACGACTTCAAGATATTCAAGAACCTATTCTGCTATTGAGAAACACTGGGTGAGGTCCACGCAGTTCGCAATCGTGGTTTAAAACCCCAAACTTTTCTAATTTGACTTATTCTTCTATAGCGCCAAACATTTTTTTTCGGATTGTGTCTAATGAAGCTGCCGAGAGTGGTTAATTAAGAGCATGTGCTCTGATAGCTTTCTGTCGGGTCGTAAGAAAGTGGACCCTTCAGGGGGCATAAGATAAGCAGTAAGGTTTGGTTAGTTAGGTTTGTCTGTCGTAAGCTCTGGGGACTGGCGACCCCTGGGGAGCACTGTTAGGTTACTTCAGCTATAGATAGGCCTACGGGACTTCTATCTTTCACGTCCACTTTGCTATTTTGAATTTTCATACCTTCTTCGCTATCACTTGTTTGTTTTTTCTTCTCCTTCTTCCTAATTTGTTCTTTTTATGCGTAGGGAATCCGGTGTGAGAATACACCTGGGCATAGATTCCACGTTTTCTACAGTCCTTACTAAATGGTCCCTTCTTCTCTTCGTTCTCTTTTGATCCCGTGTCATGTGGTTGGGAGCTTTAACACTTTGACTATGATTCTCCACGCAGGTAAAATTATATGCTGAAAAATATCTCTACTGTGGATTTGAATATGAAGGATTTTGATTTCACAAATTTGGTAACGCTATTAATTTTCTTTCTAACCAGCTTCTTCGATTGATGAACACGAATTTGATGAAAACTTGAAAATTTGTATTTTTACATGATAGTGATTTGATTACATTAGGTAAGGTTAGATGATCGTCTGTACCATATATGGCCCACTCAGGAGGCTAAGTGTTAAAGTAACTAATAATGAATCCTTAATCATCAAGAAAGAAGAAGTCGTGCGCATGTTTATGGTTGTCTTTAAGAACATCGGGTCTCAAATTGCGCTCTGAAACATGAAGAGAACGCACTCTGTTATTTACCATCGGTGAAACCCACAAGTTCCTCTTACATAACCTCGATATCTTAACCAATAAAACCAAAATCAAATCCAATCCCAAAGGGATTAGCTAATTTCACCGCTCAATATAACATAAATCGGATGCAACATCCACACATTCGATTTAAAATTAACTACGGAAGTTTAACCTTCATTCACGAATCTGTTTGACTCTGTACGATGAGGACTGGGAGCTCATCATGTAGGTCAGACAGTCAGACATCAGAGGCACCAGAGAGCGTGCGTCTGGCCAAGATCATGACGCCGAAGTGTTGATGTTCCGGTGATCGACTGGACGTAAACACCTGTCTAACTGTCGCTCTGATAGCCACCGCCGCATTGCTCTAACGGACGGTTTTCATGCGCGTACACGCTCCGACTTTGTCTACTCTGTATCTTTGATCTCATGAGATCAGAATTGAATTGTAGTGCGATGCGACTTTTTGACCTCAATCTGTCGTAGGATTACTTCGTCGATGTCGGTTGCGCGTGTTGAATTAGCGGGTTGAAGTTTTTTTTTGCTCGTGGCGAGTGTATATAGATGCGTCATGTACGAATGCGCCTGTTTGATCATTTTGATTTTATTTTTTCCTGTAGAGCTAATAGCATAGGAAATTCTTCAACTGCTACCTTGATGATAATCAGGCCGAATAACTGGGCTAGCTTTAGGTTGTGCATTTTAATAGTGTAGTTTTTTATCTTTTGTTTAGTGAGAAGTGAATCAATTAAAAGATCGGTGCTCTACGAGGTAGGCCTATGAATGATAGGATTGTTTCAATATTTGATTGTAATAGTTAATTGAAAACCATTTTCTCAATTGGACAACTACGTGAAGCTAGAGGATATAATACGTTATAAAATGAAGCTTTTACTGACATTTTTAGGGGTTGAAAATTGTGGAAAGAACTTCTTTATATATTAACCAATCCCAGGCCTGTCTAGCGGCGAAGCGAATTGAGCGAATCTAGCTGCGTTGGCATTGCTGGTACGTGTGAAGAAAGTCTATGCAATGAATACCAATGTGCAAAACCGTGGAAGATTTTTTTAAGCACTTGGAAGGACCCTGCGGTTAGAGTCCTTTGGAAATTCATCGCAGAGAGCGATTCATATTCGTCGAGCGGCGTGATCCAGACCTCGCAATTTTGTGCTCAAGAGGAGAAATGTCTGGATAACAACCGGTTCCATTTACGCCTCAACTGGTGTGTGTGCGCTCAGGGAACTAGTGCACGAGCTTCTCATTGGAAATTTGCTTTTATGAACGCATGGTGTGCCCCCTCTGGGTCGTGATGTATGGCTGCTGAGGAATCATGGGCCACTGATGTCATGCGCGTTGCTAGCGAGATAATGGTTAAAGCACGATGTAATAATAGTTAAATAATGGTTAAAGCACGATGTACATGTTCGTATTTAGATTATTCAGCCCTGGAATAGTAACCTCGGGTTTCTCATACCCCGTAGTTTGCATCCCATTTTTTTCTGTGAATTTAAGACTAAGAGTCTCTCCTTCACGTAACCTTAAATTTAGGGTTACTAGTCCCGGGTTAAATACTGGGAGAAAATTAATTTTAAGCAGCCTACATTTTGCAAGCCGTGTTGAGTCTGCGTTTGTTTGTTCAATGCACCTGCAAACGCCGTGCACGGAGGCTGTAATTATGCCCTTATCCAAGATTCAATGAATCGTTTGGGTTCATGAAAGAGTGGTGTGTCTAAAATTGGTAGAATTTCAAGAAATATTCGATAGATAAGCAAAATCGCTCCGATGCAGCGCTTTTGTAGGGTGACTTGAAGAGAGACACTCAAATCTAAATGCGGTAAAAAATTCATTATCTGTTATTCAGACCTAGGCTGTTTCACTAAAACGTAGCCGGATCCCTTCAAGGGTTGTGCTGATGATAGTTATTTTACTGCGTAGTAATTACATAATTGTTCTTCAGCGAACTGGTAGTAATTATTTCTCTGCGTACTGAAAGTAATTGTTCTCTGCTAAATGCTCTGGCATTCCACGTGGCATGATCCTCTACAACTTCTGCTAGTTTTACTTGTGTTCCTACTGTAGCATAACAGTTTCTGTATTTACGGAACCCAGTAGGACACTGTTATATCTCAGCACTAGCTCGGCTGTTGGGACTTCTATCTTCCGTGCACACTTTGCTTTTTTCCGTTTTCATTCCTTCGACGCTGATTACTTTTTATCTTTTCTTCCTCTGCTTTCTTAAGCATTTGTTTTTATGCGCAAGGAATCCTGCGTGGGAACACACCTGTGCGTCGATTTCACATTTTCTCAAGTCCGTACTGAATGTTCCCTTCTTTTTGCTCTCTTGAGATCGTATTCTACGTGGCTAGGGAGCTCTAAGCTAACTAATAAACTAACCTTGTATTTTCGAAGGAGCTGTTCCAAATGCTCAGCTTTTTTATCTTGTCCGACATCTGTTTTCCATTTGATTCACACACTCGAGGTTGCAGCGCTCTTTGTATGGGTTAAAATTCCAGTAAAAATGTAAACCTGCGTATTGTCGTGTTGATATTCCTACAAAAATTTACGGAGGAACATTATAACGAAATGCCGGGGTGGGTGAAGACAAGCGGTGTTGTGTACGAGGTATAATTTACGACGATTGATTTCGATTAATATTTATTTTACCAGACATGGTTAGAACATAGAGTTTCGCAATTGTGATTTGGGCGTCCAAAAGCTTAATGAATTGTTCTGAAGGTACTGTTAGGAGGCATAGTTAGAGGGTAAGATACGGATGCGACACCGTCCGTAAAATTTGGTTGCAAGAGTCTTAAATTCTTTATTATTCTTAAGAAGTTTATTGCATATTGACGTCCACTCTTTCTTTATCTACAATGCAGCGGATTGGAACATTTCACCTCCGTGAAAGCTATGTGCGAAGCTTTGTAGCTCCCGTACAGTCTTGCAGGATATCTGTTCCCGACGCAGTACGTACGCTGCGATGCCGGTCCGACCGATAATTGAAGATAATTGTGTCGCGTGCTAGATTTATTCGAAGTGAAACTCAAAGCACTACGCAATACCGCAACCGAGCTTTAGTTCCCTCCAAGATCGCAGCTTTGTTTTTTCTTCTTTGCTCTAACCTTGGCAGTGGCAGATTCCAGGCTCAAGGCTTCGCATCTGCAACCATAAGGTGGTATGCTGTGGACGAGATCTGCTCCGCTCTGCATCTGATCTCCTCCCGTGTGCAAGCCTGCGATATTCGAGTCACTTTTGGGTTGACGCTCGGTACAGATTTGACAATTTTCTCGTAGGAGTTGTCGTGGAGAGTGGTTTGTTGTCACGAATTGAGTTTTGATCACGGTTGAATACAAAGTATTCTATCTGAATGGTTTAATTAATGAAATATGGACATAAGGGAATGGTTGAATTCTTCTTCGTCACTGGAAAATTTCGGTTTACTTCGATGGTCTGTTTGCCGATTGAAGTTGTATGCTGCGAGATTCCAATATTTTTTGCTAATGTTAACGTGTTGTAAAATTCATTGGAAGAATCTCGATCTCTTGTTGTTCTAAGGTGATGCGCAAACACCGAACTTGTTTTTGTTCTATTCGCTTGTGTTGACGGTGAGCTAGTTAGAAGCTGTACAAACTTGCATTGTGTTTACACGAGGATGTTAAAGTGGACCGCGTTAATTTGTGTGAAGAATTTATAATTTTTGCTAGATTGCGAAGCTTGTTACATGACGATGTAGTCTCGTGTTAGAGGCATTAGCAAAAACATCTTGGCCGGCCAACAATCGAAGACGATTTGCTGAAGAAGGGCACACGTGCAATCAAGCAGACGACCCGAGTTCAGAGAGGCTCAAAGGAAGCTCTCGAAGGTCACACATTTGCAGGGAATGTAGAGGATGATGCAGTTACCGTAAAATGATGAGTGGCACTTGAGCTCATGCTGAATTAAGGAGTCGACCATCGATATCCGGGGCAAATCCAGCAGTTCCAGAGGGGGAGTTTACTTTGATGCTCGCAAAGCATCGGGGCAAGAAACTTCTTGTTGCGGTGCCGTCGGTAGAAAGCGTTGCGTAGGAGTTCATATTCTTATTTAAGTTATAATCAATTATAGTAACAGATCTTCATGGTCTTCATGCTCTTAAATAAATGACGGGCGAGTAATTTGCTCTAATAGCTATCGAAATGCATTCCTGAAAGTCTGTACTACTTGATAACTGGAGTCTGGTGAAGAAGTTATCGTAATATAGTTTATGTTATGCTACCTCATGCTATTGGACGCACTCTGGACTTGATCATCCTGTGAACTACTTCGCACATTTCTTGCTATGTGACTCACCGGTGCGTTATTTCAACCTTGAAAACAGCATCATCACAAGAAACGTGTTAAAGTCACGCCTCTTAATTCAAAGACCAGGGCTGGAGGAATTTTCGTAGGAATTCAAGTTGGCTTTGCCACTCTAAGTGTCGAAATTCTCTAGAACTTGTCGTGTTCTAAGGGAATTAGAGAAATTATAAGATAGGCATCACTCGCACGAATTCTCATGCATTTAGGGCCCTTTTCAACGCCGCACATACGAGTACGTTTTTGTCGTGTGGTCAGATAGCCTGAAATTATATGCTTGACATTTGACGAGTTAATATGCGGTTCAGCACAAGTTTTTGTGTTTCCTTGGTCTGCTTTCGTAGTCTGCTGCGCTGCGAGCCTGAGATCGCCTTACTTATATTCAGCTTCGTAAATAAAACTCCGACATCTTATATTACAATGTAACAATATATTTGAAGAATTTTGAAATTTTCCATCTGGAGAACAAGTGCTGGAACTTGGATTGCCAAGGGTGGAGTTACATCAGTGTGTGCACGCGGTGATTTTTTTTCTGTAGTAGTCCAGTGTTAACAAACAACGGTAGACCTGCGTTAGCATAACTCTCAACCCTATAGTGACTAAATTAATTTTGCGATAAGACTGCACTTAACTACTTGCTGGGAATTATTTGCTTCGTTATGTGTATATAGAAAAAGATTGCGATTAGATTTTCATGGGAAACTAGCATCATCCTTATTATAAGGGGCCTTGTATGTCCTTCTGGTCGCTATGGGGTTAAGTTATGAGACATTTGGCGTCTGGTGCTGACGGTGGAGTAATTTGAGTGCGTGCTGTTTATAGGTGTGCCTTCCACAGACTTGAAGTTTCAGACTTCCTGAGTGTGATGGGCCTCCGTTGTGCCTCTTGAACGGCGACGCCAAAACCTTACGATGCTTAATTTCACACCTGTTATGGGGACACTAGCGGCGTCATTTATGTGCTCCAAATGGCAGCGCAAAAATCATGATGGAATTTACGTTATTTTGGCGTTACACGCTGGCGGTGTGAGCCTCGATGAGCCATTACTCTCCGGGTCTTGAGACGCGCCAGGGCCATGACTTGCGCAACTCTGACCGGGATAAATTGAGCACCGCCTTTTTCGAAGCACAGTTCTGCTAAATCACGTGATTACTGGCCTCTGTGTGTAGGTTCAGTCCGTCCCCTCAGGTCAAACATGGACTACTGGTCCAACATCGTATTGGATTTGCAGGGGCAAAAAGGCGGCACATCAGTGTGGCCTGGAGAAAGGGCCAGAACTACGTATAAGGTAGGGCGAGATTTGTGGAGCAGGATTCTTAGATCGGTTTCTCTGATCCCTTTAAATGGATGAAGCTTACAAATGTTGGGTCGATTTTTAGACATAATTTATTCGCTGTCCGAGTATTGGCTGATGAAGGCTGCGGCAACCTGTGCGCAGGCTGCATAATGTATCTTCATTCGTAATGACTCGATTGAAGTTTCAGGTTTTTAAAGCTTCGTTGTATAGACTATAGAGTTCTTTCCGTTTGTGATATTGAGAAATTTCCTTCGTTATTTATGCATATGGTGAAACCTTATTAACGTTGCATTCGAATTTAATTTGAGTTACCATATCTGAAATTGTGCCGTGAACTGAGCACTGCGTCCACTGATGTGTCCGTGCAGGGACACCAGAACTTCAGGCGCACCACCAGCCGACGTTTCATCGCTCCACGACACAGTCGGTCGAGTGCCATAATTCAGAAGGCAAATGTTAGTCACAAGGCAATCAGTAATCTGTAGGACTTGAGGTCGTCACGAATCAGGGAGGCGGGGCACGAATTGCTTTCTAAGTTCTCGAAAAGTTCTCGCGAATTAAGGACTCGTGAGTTACAGTACGTTGCTGGATCTGGTCCAGCGAGAGGGCAGCCCTTAGGTTTTTCTTTTTTCCTTGGTCTACTTTTTTTCTTGTCTGCCTTCTTTTTTCTTGTTTTTGTTGTTCTTCTTTTTTGTTGTTGTTCTTTTTTTGTTGTTCTTCTTTTTTCTTGTTCTTCTTTTTTCTTGTTCTTCTTTTTTCTTGTTCTTCTTTTTTCTTGTTCTTTCTTGTTCTTCCTTTTTCTTGTTCTTCCTTTTTCTTGTTCTTCCTTTTTCTTGTTCTTCCTTTTTCTTGTTCTTCCTTTTTCTTGTTCTTCCTTTTTCATGTTCTTCCTTTTTCTTGTTCTTCCTTTTTCATGTTTTCCTTTTTTCTTGTTTTCCTTTTTTCTTCTTTCAGTATTTTTTTCTTGTTCTTCTTTCTTCTTGATCCTTCTTCTTGTTGTCTCGCACTTCAGTTCGTTTATTCAGGATTTCAGTGGCCGCCGACACGCGCACCTCAGCTCTCGGAGATCCCCGAACGCGATACTTCAGGGGACGTCATGTAAATGAATGGACGTGAATGGATAATGCAGGGCAGTGAATGTATAAATTCACATTCACTCAAGTAAATGCTATGTTACTGCTTGTGATCCACTAGCTCACCTGACGTTAGTTTTCAGGGAGCAGTTACTGCTCTAAAAACTGCACTGTTGCTCCCGTGCTTTCAGAGTATCAACCTTAATATGGATCATATTATTTTGTTCTGTTTGCATGTGATGAGAAAAAATTTACATTATGTGCATGTGATTTTACATTATTAATGTTTGTGTCAGGAAATTTTATTTCGAATGAATTCACTCAGCTGTCACCACGAAACTTAGTTTCGCTGTTGTATGCCATCACACTTGGGTTCATTAATAACCATTGTATTCACAATTTCCTCACGGCAATGGTTCTAAGGAAGCGCCTCTAACTCGTGCACAGTCAACAAAGAATTGCGTCGGAGACCAGAGCTAATGAGAGCAGTTAAACATAACTGAATAGTTGTTGAGCTCAAAGTGATAAATATCACTTGGTGTACACACAAGTGCGCGACGCTGCAGCTGATGTGTTAATTAGGTTTGTTTGAATGTCATCATTTCAAGAAGTCGCTGGTGAAAAATATGTCACATTTACACATTGAACCTTTACTTTAAGGTCACTAGTAGCTGTATTTCATATTGAAGATGAATTATATTTAGTAAATCTGGTTTCCTGACCACAATATATATTAAGCGGGACTAATTTTGTTTTTCACATATCGATTCAATTTCAGTTTATTAGACTTGCTTCGCGGCGTTGAAAATCGAGGCAATGTCTAGACGCCTCACATTCAACGTCATTTTTTTGGGGGGGAATGAACCTCTACGACACGTTCATGAAAGAAAGATGCTTTTCCCTTCCTTCATGGGAATAGAAATTAGCATATTAGGTCCGTAATTGTCTCATTTACGTCTCGATGTAGCGTTATAGTCTTGAACACAAATACAGCTTCCTATAAACGAGTTTGGAATCCCAGACAGCTTATATCATGGGGCTGCAAAATCTATACACACATCCTTCATGGCCCACAATCACTCCAAATCATTCGAATGTTCTTTTGACGAAGAACATAAAATCGGTTTAATGATCACCTCCACTCGGCACTTTAATAGAGACATTACTGTCGGTGGTCGCACAAACCGAGCGACATAAGAACATCGACGCAACAGCGTTGCTTGTGGTTGTCTCAAGTGCGTCCTTGACTGGACCATAGTCAGGAGTGTTGATTACCAGGCTCGACGAGCGTAACATTTTAATGCTGCGACTACTGTGCTCTTGGGCTGGCCAGACCGTCGGTCTCGCTAGAACTCGAGTCCGGCCATAGAGTCTGTCCTTGGGTTCTTGTGTGGTCGTGAACATGAGCGGCCGCCCTGTCATGGTAAGCGGCTGCAAAAATGATTACGACTGAGCATCATCATATACTCCTATATCGCGCACGGGAAAATTATTTTTAAACCTTTGATATTTTTTCCGAGAAGAGGAAGTTTTGTTGTCCTTTTTCTGTAGCTCTAGAAGCTAACAGCCACGGAGAAAATTCAAAGGAATTCGTAGCGAATTCAGCTACGTTCTTGACAACTGGATCCATAAAGAGCTCTTGCTAGTGGATACACGCGCTTCCCTTCCTCATTTTCTGCGGCATTTGGCCAAGTGCACAACTTTTATGAGCTGTAAATGAGGTATTCTTTCTTAACACGAGCAGAGCGTAGCCGTGTGTATCTCATTTATATTTATAGCCAAGCTGAGCTGGAGACGTGCAACCGACCAGGAGGAAACATCCTGTCCCCTAACCCTCTGGACTCGAGCAGAACGTGCATAAAATCTAAATGTGTCGTGTATCAGAATTTTTTATTCATCGTAACTTGGCCTGGGAGACGCTGATAAATGTTTAGATTTATAACTCAGGAGAATGCACTGACGAGGACTGTTCTGCTGTGTACCTTGGGGACTTGGTAACCTCAGGGGATGGGCAGTATTCCCCAGGTGTTCTCACAACTTCAACCCTATACAAGGTTTACCGTGCAAACCGAATATGAACCTTAAACTGAAAATGAGCCTTGAACTGAAAATGAGCCGTAAACTGAAAATGAACCTTAAACTGAAAATAAACCTTAAACTGAAAATAGACTTCGAATTGAAACGGAATTTTTCTGTTATAATCTTACTGTTAGAATCTCACTGTTAGAATCTCATTTTTAGAATCTCTCTTAATATGACAACGGTAGTTAAACTCCTGATGAAATAAAAATAAAAACGTTACTTTAGACGTCAGAAGTGTAGGAGAAACATGTGATCCCAAGCAGACGGACACGACCCTTAGATGTGGAGACCGTCACGGCACAGGTGAGGTCGCACCGCCTCCGCCTGAGAAGGGATGCTCTGGGAAGGAAGTCATGACCTCCGCTGGTCCAAAGACGATCTTTTTATCAGCGGCCCTCGTGTTGCTTACTGACTCGCGGCATGGGATGAGAGAGACCTTTTCTTCCTCTGATATCGGGGCCAGACATGACGAGCTCAAGCGTTGGGAAACTAAACACTTTTCCTAACACGATCGTCTAATCCGTTTAGTAATTACACAGTTTTTTCTTTGCGATCACCAACTGAAGTAATTATTTCAAGTTCGAGCATCTGCCATCGTCTAACTATTCAAGCGTTGCATGATGTTGTTTGTCAGTGTCTGTGCTTGCAACTGTCAGTGTTTGCATAGAGAAGGTAACCTTTCTTGCATCAGTTTCATGTAGAAATTTTTGAATCGTGTTTTTTGATGTGTGAATCTATTTTTACAACATTATTTGGCGACTCCTGAAATGCAGCTTGAAATTCTATGAAAAATTTGATCTCGCCGTTTTACAAGCTTGAATCATGTGTGAAAATTGCATATCCAGTTTTTTCAGAGGCTTGAAAATCATTAAAGATAACATTCTTCGGAATCGAACCTTACGCTTCCTGGTTTCCAAATAATTTAAATTTTTCATTGGATCCTCTTTATTAATTTAATTCAAGCATTTGTCATAAAAGCTACTAGTCTTGCAGCTCTGTCGAGGGGGATTCGCGAGTCGGAGGTGGTCCTTGCTCTAGTAAAACATTCTACTTTTGATTGTCTACTTTGAGGCTGAGTCATAAATTAATGTGAATGCTTCTTAAGATCTTTCAAAAATCTTTCTGATTTTCATTGAGGAAGAGAGAACGTAAGGCACCTATTGACTATTCACTGGTATTGACGATTAGACGACAATTAATTTTTTTTTTGCGATCCTTGGTCTCGGCTTTTTATTTGTTACTTAAAATTTATTTTTGTTCAAATGTGGTAGTTGACATAGTATATTTCATACAGGAGTATTTTCTATGCACTTGCATGCGTACATTTTGGGAGAAACATCAAAGTCGTCCTCACACTAGAATTTTTTGTGTGTGCTTCGTCCGTGATATTATCTGTGGTCTATGACTATGTACAATGTGAAATTATTTGTTAACAACTCTTTGACTCACTTCCGTTACACAATCATTCGCTCTAACTGCCCAGCAATCCCAGTAAAGTATTAGGTTCTATGCACTGTTACGATGTAATTCGGCAGGCAAGTCGGTATCTGATGAGTGAAAAAATTGTAAAAACAAGCTTTCGGCAAATTTTTTCGGGTATACTGCTGAATTGTTTTTCAAGGAATTAGCTCATGCCGAACTAAGGGATCTCTAAAACGACAATATGATCAATAGGAGTTACAGAACGGAAAGTTCCTGGATTCGCACATGGGAAAGGATGTTTGAGAAGGAAGTCTGGCGCAGGCCGGACGGCGACTATCACACTGGTATCAGAATGGGCGCCAATTACAATGAAGAATTGGGGGGTTTTAGGAGGGGAGGATTTCGGAATTACTGCGCTCCAATGCTAATGTAGCCATAACGTATATGCGCAGGACTGGCATACATGTAAAAGTGCTACGAGTTTGGGTGTTTGTCGAAGGTGTTGCGATTAGTTGAATGAATCTTTGGCAGATTCCACTGCTTGTTTTTCGTCGAGAGGTTACTGTTGTTAATAAATAAATTGCGAAGCTTTACCTTATTGGTATTCTTTAGAGTTGCAATGTTGTTGGCACCGAAAGACGTGATAAAATTAAATCATACAGGTACGTGATACTTCTTGTATAGTCTGTGCTTCATTGGTGGCCGATATATGCAAGTATTTTCACGATATACTGAACAGGTGTGTGAACATTTTTGCATGGTTTGGAAAAGGCCAAAAATAATTCGAGCTTGTTTCTAGACGCTGTGTATTAGTTACAGAAATACATACGAAAGTAATATTGCGGTTTCATTGAAACTAGAAGAATATGTTTGGCTGATATTCAAAACATTTTCATTATCATCTCGAGATTCATTCACCGTTCGAATTAGGCTTGCGTTCCCCCCAAGGACAGGCCGTAGGCGATAAAGTTAGGTTAGTCAGGTTTGTCTCTACGTTGTGGGAACTGGCAACCCCAGGATTGTAACTCTTAGGTTACCTCAGGTATAGCTAGGCCTTCGGGACGTCTATCTTTCGTGCCCACTTTGCTTCTTTCCATTTCCATGCCTTCTTCGTTGATGATTCTTTATCTTTTCTTCCTCTTCCTTCTTAACTCGCTGTTTCAATGCGTAGGGGAGCTTGTGTGGAAACACACCTTGTGCATATATTCCATGTTCTCCAAAGTCCATACTAAATGATCCCTTTTCTTTCGATGGGTGATTGTCTGAATTACTGAAGCGCTGCTATTCTAACTGCTATCACTGCTACTATCGCTATTACTGCTACTATCGCTACTACTGATTAAACGTATGTTGTTTGTTAGCATATTACCAGCTCACAGCTCTAACAAACGTAGAAATTTTAATGAAAATTCTGACTTAAATTCGGTACCTGTTTCTGAAAGTATCCTCAAGTGTTGAGTTCTTAGCTCACCTTACCGTGATGAACACATAAGAGCATACTTGGTAAAGGGTCTCTGGTGGCTGGAAAAGCATTTCTGGTTATTTAGGTTGCAACCATTCAGAATTACGTTACAACTTCATACATTGTTCAGGTGGAATCCTCCGTACGAAAATCTGTACATTGTCTTGAGGCTGTTTCCAAGAGTTGCTGTGAACTGCGACTCTGAAGCTATTGTTTATTTGAAGAGAAAAGTGCCATTCTTACAAAGAAAGGCCACAGTAACCTCCAGTCTTATTTTCTTCAGTTATTTTTTAACCCAAGTTCATTTTTCACTTCAATTATATTCTGTTCCCGAGTCCAACGTGTTTGCTTTGAGAACCTGCTTTCCCACGGCACGAATAAAACGATTGTTTGCCTTTCCTGATGCACAAGGAGATTTTTATCTCGAAGTCTTTTTGAGTCGCCGATGCGTACAGCCCGCGTGCACCTTCAATCAATTCTTAATAAATAACCCTCGCGATGATGCCTGGCCTCTCCTCAACGTGACTGAGCTCCGACGCCTGAGATTACTTCGAGTATCGCCGATGCTGAAAATCTCCGGGAGCTTTGAGCTGTGAGTCGTTGGAGACTCAAATTTATGAGGTGATTTTTTTCCCGTTAAGTCGCATGCAGTCAGTTACATTTTAGAATAGCTTCATGGTCTTATTCAGCAGACCATTCAAGTAGCGGCTCCATAATGGAAGGTTCCGTGTTTGTCAGTGCATTTCCATCGGATTGGGAGTGTTGAGAGATGGAGAGGGATGCGAACAGGGAGTGCTTGGGGATTGGGAGTGGGCAAAACACTTCCCTAAAAAGTGCCCGAATAGCGACTCTCAGTAGAAGTTTTCTTGGAATCTGCGTTTCCATCCTGTGGTAACTAAGTTTTTTTTGCCCCTTCTCTTCCCGCGTGATCTGACCGATGCTTCAGGACACGCTGTAACACGTTGCCGTCGCGTTCTAATTATTTTATTGATTTTTTTTAAAACACAGTCTCCTTGAGATATTCACACCTTCAACGCTGTCACTTTTGTAATACCGTTAATGTAGTGACCACCGAACCCATTGGACGCATATCGCTGATTTCGTCTCTATTTTTCCAGTATATTTTGTTGAATTAAAATCGTCGGTTTGAATGCCTTAAGTAGTCTGTTATTTGGGGTAAATTTGGAGACTGGACCAGACCATGAACATGCAGCACGTGTCTCAGCAACAGGAGGCTCTTTATTGGATACCAAACTACATGTTCCTTGCATTCTCGTTCTGAGGAGTTATCTTACTGGGAGATTTGTCAATGGCTTAACGAAAGACCATAGGCTTGCAGTTCTCTGTTTCGTACAAGAGTTTTTTACAAAGATTCTTAGTTCAATATTTGCACCGCGTTTGAGAGGATGAATACAAGGAAACCGTAATTCGCTATCATTGTCATTTTTGGGGGACATTCAGGCAGCAAAATATGATAGTATGCATAGAAACTGTTAATCTCTGACAATCTGAAATGAAGATTATCGTCATTCAAAATTATCGTTCGGATTATCGCAATGATAATGCTTCATGTTTTCATTGGTTTCTATGATTAGTTGTGTACCTTTTTTATGCCCGCGGGATGTATTTCTATAGAAAAATGGACAAAATTCCGCCGAGCGGTTACTGAATTTTTCCAAAACTCGGCGCCGGTAATGCAGCATGAACAAAAAGATGTTCATGCGTGAACTGAGCGAGCGTTTCAGCGCTCTCCTTTCATAGCCAACTCAATGGCTCGGCCTAAATCTCTTTCACGCTAAACTTAAACCAAGAAAGAAGTTGATCCTCTCAAAAACTAAGACTCATGAACCTCATACCAGCGCGTGTTGCCTGGAAAGCGTTTCCATTTTCCTCTACACACCGGCGACGTTCGTGCGCGTCTCCACTCAACCAACTCCCCATTTTTGGCAAGAAGCGCGCGTAAGGTGTTCTTTCTTCGCTGATGTTTCACCAAAAGTAAAGGATGGAAAAACGTCGTTTTGTTCGAATGGTAAAAAGTGAGTTCTGAGCATTGCACGTCCAACTCTGTGAGTCACTTGACTACTGCTCGAGCAGTGGAATGAATTTTTCCTCTTATTTTGTAATTTCCAACCGAGTGGAAAATCTTTTACATTTGATCCATTAGGGGGCTCAATTTAAGAGCTGCAATGATCATCATTGTGCATGTGGGGGAAGGATGGGAGGCAAGGGTAGGTGATGAGTGGAGAGCTGGAGATGACTCTCCACTAGTCTTTTGGGAAAAAGACGTGTGGTCAACATCATGTCATACCACGTTCCTGCCTTCCAAAAATAACAATACTCAGTGCTATCTTCATGGCTGCTTATCACAGAACCAGCAGCAGTTGTTACACAAGTCACTAATTGGCTTGGATTTAGAGTTCAATAGTCCTTACCTTTTCTGATGTTTTCTTACATTTTCTAGTGGGAGAGGTTTTGGTATGACTCAGTCTTCTTGTTTATTTATTTTCGTTCTCCCATTGTTCTCTGCGAGATGCAAGTCCCCTTCTCATCGTACTGGCTGCTGGAGGCTGCGTTAACTGAACAAGGAAGCTTCTCATTCTGCTGTTATTACTCGTCTGGCAAGCTATCAAGTTTCAATGTGAAGATCTCCGAAATGCAGAGAAGACCTCAGTTGAAACATACAAATTGGTTTATGATTTGCAAGAGAGAGGAAACGGATATTAGCCTCCGGTCTGCTTCGAGTTGTGGAAACGCTGCGTTTGCAGTTCCGCAATATTATGACCGGTCCATCGGCAAGGATCAGTTGAATCGTTCCTAAAGGACTTGTATTTTTCAATTTTGAGTTAATAACTCGTCAAATCTTTGGTTTGCGATGAAGAACTTGAAACGAATTCGTTCGCCATCTCGTGAGCTCCCTTGATGTAAAAATGGATTTTACAATATTCATACGATATTCATACATCTGACGCAAGTAATACAGTAATCTGAAAATTACATATTCACACATATTACATATACTTTATACAATTACATATACTTTCCGGGGTTGGGGTTAAGATCTTGAAAATATTTGTTAGTTATACATAGAGTGCACCCTTTGATCTGCCGTGTACTGGTTGTCATTTTTGACTTACGGATTAGATATATTCGTCTTCTTTAGCTCACTTATTCGAAGCTTCATTGTTCGTAACTCGCAATTAAAAGTTTTTAGTTAACACTTATCCACGAAACTTGAGTCAATTTTGTCGTGAAATTTACCTCCCCTACGCAGGAGCTGACCGCAACATTTCCTGCGTCGAGTCACGTTATTTGAGTGACGCACCGGCGAGGGTTAATCTGCGTACTCTGTTAAGGTCCTTTAAGTTAACAAATATATTATGTGCATCAAATTTTGTATTCGAATCAAGGAGTTTGTCTCTGTTCGAATCGAGGAGTTTCTTCTCTCTGTTCGAATCGAGGAGTTTCTTTTCTCTGTTCGAATCGAGGAGTTTCGATTAAAAAATAGTTATTTCACTGAATGGAAATTTCGAGTTCAACTTTCACATTACCGCGATGTATATCATAGTCCCTTATAAGTTCCTATCCTCACGTCCCTTTTTTGTTAGCTAATGGCTTCGCAGATTTTGGGTTATTAAAATAATTGCATTCACATCAAGTCTGAGTTTCTGCTTCGAAGCCATGCGAAGTCCTTGTTTTTTTTCGTCAATTTATAAGTGACCTCTGGAGCTTCTCAAGATCGTACTGCTGCAGTCTATACGTACGCAACAAATTTAAAACTTTTCCCTAATTAAAACTGACATTCTCAATTAATTAGGGATTAGTTGAGGTAATTTTCTGAACTAAAATCGACAGTAAAAAGCCAGAGCAGATTTGCTTTAGGCGCACCAGCGTGGTGAAGAAGCCTTCAATGTTAGAAAACGGCCCGCTTTTACTCTGAAATTCGTTTAGTGGGTGAAACAATTAGTTTTATTTATATAACTCGAGACGCTTGACTCTGCGTAGTTATACCAACAGGGCTTTAGTTGACGCTCAACGTGGAAAAAATTACGTCGGAGATGTTTCCAGGCACTGTTTGGGGGCTAATTATCCATCGAGCTAACGCGAGCTTTCGTAAATACACACTCGAGGATACTCTGTGGTGTCTATTCGAGAAAAAGTGCAATTTTTGGCATCTTTTCAAGAGAATATTCTTCCTTTTCCCTTGGCTCGAAGTTCTTGAAGAGTGTTGGCTGGTAGCATTCAACGCTCAGAGCTGATGAATAACTTTTTGCCCACATTGATGGCCCCTCATTGGGTGCTCTAAACTTCTTGTTTGTTCTCCTCACGGCGAGTGTGAAAGACACCAGCAAATTTCCTCCCGCGTGTTATCCTTCAAGGTCCTGTTCCCCAAAGCGTTTGTCCTTCCAAGTGTTCTGTGTCTTATGCACTAACATCGAGGTGGTGTGGGGCAATGCCTNGGGGTGTAGGCCGTACGTAATGCGTACTGCACGCAATGGTCGAAATTGGAGAAAGGATTGAGTTTGCAAAACCTGATATTTTACTGTTCTTGATACAGAGAAAACCGTGGAGATAATCATTGAGGTTCAGTCTGAAAATTTTGTTAATCAAGACCTGCCATTAATGGTTCTAAAAAATTGTGTTGCCAACATATTAAGCGTTTGAAGTACATAAATATTTAAATTTGATGTCTAAAAGAAATCAAAGCTATTTCGATGTGCATACATTTTCTGTTATAATGATTGACTATTTTCTCATGTTTTCAAGCTGTTAATTGTACATTAAATTGCACCGCTTTAGAAAGCCTAGAACATTTTTCGCACTGAGCGCTGCTATTTAATAAATTACCTTGTTTCTAAATTAACAACTCTTAAGTTTGCCCAACCCAGCATTTGCTCTGAAATTTAATGACAAAGATTATTTTTTTGTCATCACTAATTCTTAGTTATAGGGGCTGAGTCATGAAGGGTTTTTCATCGAGAAATATCCACAATTTTCTCGTTTAAATCGACAAAAATATTCGAATAATTCAATTGTCTATCTCGTTGAGTTGCTATACCCAACCGCCCGTGGATTCTATGCTTAAAGCTGCATGAATGAAGACTCTTGAGGAAAACTGCCTCGAATTTCGAGGCGCGTTCCCGTGAGAAGGGCAAGGCTGTGCGACTCGCCCAATTCTGTGTTGTGTGGACAGGAAGGTGCCGCGAGAGGCGCAGGAAGCGCCCGGGGCAGTGGCGGATCCTGTCCTTCTTTGTGAGGTCTTCTGACGAAACTGGAGGGCGCTCGCTGCTCAATGTTGGGGTGTGTGAACTGAATGTTGTGCTGTCAGCTCAATGTTGTGCTGTGAGCTGAATGTTGTGCTGTGAGCTGAATGTTGTGGTGTGTGAACTGAATGTAGTGCTGTCAGCTCAATGTTGTGGTACGTGAACTGAATGTAGTGCTGTCAGCTCAATGTTGTGGTTCGTGAACTGAATATAGAGCTGTGAGCTGAATGTTGTGGTACGTGAACTGAATGTAGTGCTTTGAGCTGAATGTTGTGGCGTGTGAACTGAATGTAGTGCTGTGAGCTGAATGTTGTGGTGTTTGATCTGAATGTAGTGGTGTGTAAACTGAATGTAGTACTGTAAACTGAATTTTATGGTGTGTGAACTGAATGTAGTGCTGTGAGCTGAATGTTGTGGTGCGTGAATTGAATGTGACATTATGCGCTGAATGTTATGTTGCGGCACTGAATGTTATGTTGTGGCACCGAGTGTGATGTTGCGGCACCGAGTGTGATGTTGCAGCACCGAGTGTGATGTTGCGTTAACTGAATTTGTTGATTAGAACCAATTGAAACGATCGTACTAACTTTTGTCTATCTCGTAGCGTACAACGGTATTAGCGAGACCTCCATTCAGTAGTCGTACACACACGTGCGCGCTGGAAGAGCGTATAGGGAATGCTTCTAACAAGCCATGGCCCCTTGGGAAGCTGGTGCAATGGCGTCAGAGTTTCACTATCCCTTTTATTAGACTTAAAGCTCTCATTCGGAGTCGAGGGTGGTCATTCGAGCACTTCTAGTCTAAGCAAACTTGAAGTTGGACTAGTTCAAATTGGAGCCTGTTTGGACAACAGGTAGTCGTCGACTCACGACCCATGTGACTTATGACTGATCAACTCTACGGCTGTCTGGCTTAGACCAAAAATCTGGAGAACCTGCAAGTGACGATGATCGAATTGAAAGAAGAGCTGGAATCAAACGCAGTCGTAAGCCAACGACTTCGTGTTCTTACTTCGTAAGAGAGTCTCACTCGAATGTTTCTTCATGTCTCACACAATCAAGGAACTTGCCGAAGTTTTTTTCACAATCAGGCCGTTATTGAATCTATATGTGTTTAAATATTATGGGCACATGGATTCATCACTCAGTAGATTCATTGGTCTGATCAGAATGTGTTTGAATATCCTGAGCTAGTCGGATCATCACTCGGGACGTTCTTTGATGTGTGCCCAGAATATGCGTAAGTATCTTGGACGCATGCGATCATTACTCGGTAAATGCCTTGATGTGATCAGAACATATTTGAACGTCATCCACAAATCTGATCTTCCCATGAGACTTTTTGACGCGACCACTGAGTGTTTAACAAGTCCAGAGCATGGATGCCACCCAACTTTTTATTCCCTTTGGGGGTGGTTACAACATACCTGTACGGTGCAGAACCTGGGAAGAGAGTTAAAGGTAACTATTATTAGGTACCTTATGAACTGCATAATTATTTACCGTCCTTTAACTGTTACTGACGGTCATTTATACACTGAACAATTGATCGCTAGTTCAGAAATCGTCTCATCGACCGGGCATAGAATGATTCGATTCTACAATTGTTAGGACGAATTCCATCAGCTGATAGCGGGATAGCGTCAATTGTTTTGGCCGTGCACGAAATATTTTTGGAGGTCATCGTGTTCTTCATTGTTGATTGCATTCGAAGTACCTTTGAACGAACAAAATTTGATTGAATTCTGAACTGATATAAGTGTTGGCCCTTGCGGACTGATTTGATATTTATTCACTCTTATTTTTACGCGAATATCAAGTATTCTTGTCCGGCCTGTGCCAGTGCGCTCTGTCTTGTGCTAATGCTAATTTGCGCTAGCGCTCTGTAGTGCTAATGCTAATTTACGCTAGCGCTCTGTAGTGCTAATGCTAATTTGCGCTAGCGCTCTGCAGTGCTAATGCTAATTTGCGCTAGCGCTCTGTTGTGTTAATGCTAATTTGCGCTAGCGGTCTGTAGTGCTAATGCTGATTTGCGCTAGCGCTCTGCAGTGCTAATGCTAATTTGAGCTAGCGCTCTGTAGTGCAACTGCTTATTAAATACCCTGCGGTGTCCTCTTGCAAAAATATGTACTGTAACTACTTGTCCATTGCGAAATATTTCTTTAAATACCTAATACAATGCAAACCGTTGAATTTGAGTGAAATATATCAATAACAGATTATGTAAAAATTAGTAGACGCGCCCCGCCAAAAATGAGGGGACAATGATGTTGATTCCTTGCGATGCTCTCTTATTTACGGTAACTGCAGTGGAATATTGTTATTTGCAGTATCATTGATACGGACTGCTTTCTGTGACAGTCTCGCTGATTACTAGAAATACGGATCCGGGAATTTTCCCATACCTAAATTTTTAAGAGCGTGAGAGTCGGACGGACTAAGCAAGCAAGCAATCAGGCAACATTGGGTTATTATTACATAAAGGGATGACGTCATTTGGCGTAGAGGCCACGGCGCTGTGCAGACACGGCACTGTGCAGACACGGCACTGTGCAG
>VOMN01016910.1:0-34467 GCA_014899125.1 Orchestia grillus | reverse complement strand
AGTGTCCGCCCCACCTAGTGTCCGCCCCACCAAGTGTCCGTCCCACCAAGTATCCGCCCCACCAAGTGTCCGCCCCACCAGCTGGGCGAGACACGATCGTGTGCAGACCACCCACTCGTCAGCCAATAATGATTAATCAATCGAGCAGGTGCCCCGCGGCTCTATAGGACCGATATCATAATACTCTTATTTCGACGCTCACTCGCAGTTCTTCCGGGTGGGAATAGAACGTTGCTTTAATGAAATGTAAATTAATGAGCCCGATCGTGATCGTGTCCCCTAGGACTTTTTTTCTCCAAATAGATTTTGTGATGAAATTCGGTTTCAGTGACTGCGATTTTTCCCAATTATTCGACCATTTTTTAATTATATTCTTCAAAACAGACAAATGATTTCATTGAAGTAAGGTAAAAATTCAGGCATTTTGAAGTTTTTCTTCCTCCCTCACCGCGAGGGGGTCGCGCGGACTGTTCTGCACGCGCTGCGGCTGCAAGAAAGCGGCGGACTTTCCGACTGGCGACACATCAATTAATTATTTAATCTGGTGGAAGCCCTTCTCCCGTGGGAATTAATTACCTAATTATCTCACTCATTGCTGGTACACGGGCATTTGTGGTTTGGGAAACCTCGCATCAAACCCTGCGAAAGTATTTTAATCGTGCATTAAGGGTCTTTTATCAAAAGTATTTAGACCTCGCATCAAGTTCTGCAACCGCGTCTTCGTTAAACTGCCCGCCTGCATGAGGGTGTTTAGCAGGTTAATTGAAAGGCGAGTTAATTTTACATTAAATGCAGTATAGGACTGGTATCTGTTCACAGATCATTGACATGAAGTTCCGACACCGCGGGAGCGCCTTTGTTACAATGAAATCTTAAGCTGACGGCAAGTTGAGCTTTTACTGTTAACTCTGAAGGAGACAGATATAGGCGGGGCGTTGGTTTCAATTTTCTAAAGATGAAATGATAACTTTGAAGTTTCCTGATTTATGCTTTTGCCCGCCACTGAGACTCGTTAATAAATTCTCAGAGAAACTTCAAAGGAAGTCTGCCTAAAGGATGAAAATCTTTGAAATTGGCATTAGACATCCCAGGGCTCTATCATAAGGGGCGAAAGTTATTTTATAACAAATAAGTGTGAGCCTAATGGCTGTGATGTGTATCTTACACATGATTTGTCTGAGCTCATGTGTTAAGGCTGGGGATGTATTTCTCTAGTGCTCAGAATCTTATCTAATTCACGTCCAGAGAATACTACGCGTCCATCTGTTTATCGAATCAATAACATGAACTTTGTCATTTACGAGTCGATACCCCGGAGCGGAGCTCTTTCCTTGCGATAGGAAGGTCAAAGCACGACAGGCGTAAAAAGCATGGCACGCCAGTGTGACCTGGAAGCTGGGGCTCGAACTATTTCCTGTCAGTCACTTCGCCGTGCAAGAGAACACACTGCATCTCACTTGGCAATAAGTATACTGATGAGTATTCATGGCCAACTCCAAGCTCGAATTAGGTCTCTTAAATTTCTTAACACTACGAATAGATGATGCTAAATAAATTAGCTGCAGTTAGGTCTGAGAAAACAGTGAATCCAAAGACCTAGATTGAAATGAAAGCATAAATTAGTTTAACTCGACATGTATTATAGTACTAAAAAAAGATGACTTCAATTCATAATGGTTAGGTCAGCAATTTTAGATAGGGCAGCACCGTTTGAAATAATGTTACACAACTGATGCAGAGAAACGTACGTAAGCGAATGCAACTGTTGGGTACGCCTGATAAAAATTATTTTTTTAATATTCAGTCCGTCCTCGTTTTCACAGAAGTGTAAGTGAGGCATCATATAGCAGCTCAAATTCTTTTTTGTTAATCAGCTCTCACATGGCCTCTGCGATGGGCTTGGTGCAGCACGAGTACTTTTGGTAATTAACCTGTGATCTTGTAAGGCATGAGTTGAGTGATGTGAAAAAAACTTCTTGTTTAAATTTACAGAAGGCATTAAAAATATTTCTCGGAATCAAAGTGACGTTTAGAACTTGAAGCATTTGCTTGTTGGTGAGCTGTTGACGTGCTTTTGCCGGTAAGAATCAATTTTCGCTGCAAAATAAAATGAGGTAAAACTGAATTTCTTTGGCGGGTAATGATCATGTTTTTTGTTTATGTCTACTGATGCTCCGACTTCAGGAAATAAGCATCGGACAAACCTGAAACTTAGCCCTAATTCTGGACACGATTTACCAAGAAACCAACCATTCGAATTTTAACAATATGACTTCACTGGCAAATTTTAACCCAAAGACCTCACACACAAATTTCAACTCAACGATCTCACATGCAAATTTCAACTCAAGGATGTCACATGCAAATTTTAACTCAATTATCTCACATGCAAACTTTGACCTAATGATATCGTATGCGAATTTGTACCCAATAGTCTTATATGCAAATTTTAACCCAATGATCTCACAGGCGAATTTGTACCCAATGATCTCGCATGCAAATTTGCACTTAATGCCCCCACAATAATGGCCATGACTTGGGAAAACTTGCCGTGCGACCTCACCTCGCACTCCGCACACTGCGCGGCACCGCCTCAGCTCCGAGCTTTATGTCCAACACAGAGCCCGCCCTGGAGAAATTGACGTGCTATTTATTCCCGCCACACGCGGCCGACACGTCGGCAGCTCAACACTTACTCTCGGAGCAAATCTGAGCGTCGTGCAGCCTTAATGAAGTGACTACGTGCCCAGGCAACAGCTTCTCTCAAATTGGAGTTTTCATTAGCTCATACGGCCCAGGTCTTCGCATTTGCACCCCAAATTGTCGGGCTAGTGTTTCAATTTTGTCCTTTACTTATCTTCAGAATTGCTTTATTCCCTGGTGATGAGAATGTTTGTGAAAACTGTCACCTGCGTCGGTTGTTGTTGTTGTCGTGTAAAGTTATTTTGAAAATGCAAGATGCAAAATTAAATAGATCCATCTTGAGTACAAGAAGAAAACCCTTCTATATTTGCAAGTATCTAGCCACAAACTGGAAGAACTATTTCGCATGTTCTAGTGGTCACCGTTTTTTTTCGAGTATGATCGCGGTTAGTGTACGCTGAGTGTAACTCCTCAATCTAAGATTTTTCTACGATTTTTCCAGACCCACTAGACAACATCAAAAGCTTATGTTCAGTGGATAAGATCCAGTTCAGCGACGTGGAGTTACGGTAGCTTCCGAACAATTGGCTTGTGGTAAAGGAGGGCTAAATTTCGAGTACAGAGACCCAAAAAATCTTGACACAGGGCACTCGTGCCATGGAATTCGATAGCGCTCGCTGAATGTAACTCTCTTCTTTACCTTACTTAGCACGGTGCTGAGATTGTTTGAAATGATTAAATTCAGTGAAAATTCTAAAAATGAATACTGATGGTGCAAAGATTTATTCCGACTGCTGATTTCTTAATATTATTTAATTTGGTGCCTGTGGAAAGGATTGTCCGCTTTCATTCAGGTTTGTTGCAATGATGCTGAATGATATTGACAGGAAAAAAGTTGTCTTCTACATTCTTATTCAACAAATTAAGCTTCAAAATGAAGTCGTGTTTAGTGAATTTTTTGAAATATCTGTCTTACAGTACAATACAGTACAGTTCGCTGCGACCCTCACATAGTATGTCATATATTTCAACTGATTACATTTGGACCCGGATGTAATTCATCATATTTTTTTCAGTTCTGTTCACAGTTTGTCTACGTATTTTCACTATATAAGACATACCCAAATAAATAGACATTTCAAATGAGCTGGTTTTGTTTTTTATACCATGTACATGAAGATAACTGTTTTACCCCCATATTTGCAGCGAAAATCCTGCAGTTGTCAAGCTGCCTGCTCCCAACTATTGAAGGCAATGTTAAAGGGCTCCAAGATCGGAATTTTCATTTTATAGATAAGCTGAGAAATCGTGTTTACTTCTAGCTGCATTGACTATGCATGTGCGAGTTGTGCGTGCCGTCTCAACTCACAAACTCGAAAGCTCTACCTGACTTAGAAGAAAATCAATCTTTGCAGCAAAGGTGCGAGAGTGTCAGATCAGTGTTTTTGAACTGCGGGGCTTGGAAGGCAGGTATAGCAGGATGGTCTTTTATGGGTTGCGTCAAATATTACTAAGCGTGTTTCTTCATTTAGAGTGGGAACTTGATCCCCCCGTTCACGGAGACTAGTCGTTTAGAGCTAAATATTGTTTTCAGAATCCGTCGTTTGGATTCAAGATCGATGTCTCTGTTATCCATGTTTCATGCGATTTCTAAGTCCATCTGAGAGCGGCTTTCGTACGGATTGTTCACTGAGCAAGAACGCTGTTCATATAACAATGTCTACAATTTTTTTTCGTGAATGGGGTATTATGTAAATACAGTGACAATTCCACGGTAGATTGGAGTTGTAAGGAAATCTCAACATGTCTCTTGATTCTAAATTGGATTACGTAACTGAAATGCCTTGAAGAAGTCTTTAAACTGGAACGTCACTATAGACGTACCTGCAAGATTCTCCAGTCAGACTGAGCAGGAAATGTCGCAGAAATAGCTTCACTGTCTCGAAAGTAGTTTTAAAGGTAGAGAAATGGCGGTCGACGTCGGGGCACTATCAGATAGGCCAATACAAAGCTGAGCGACTCCAGTCCGGGATGGGACTAGAACGAAGATAAGGATAAGGCAACTGAACACGGAACTCAGTTCACGTTAACTCCACGTGTTCACTTCTTGTCGATGCATCGATAATTAATTAAATAGTCGGTAAAAATACATGGCATGGGCAAAGTTCAGATAATTATAGAAGCTCAGTTGAAAACATTAGACTGGGTCGAGTTCTTTGAGTTTCATCGAGACATTTCAATTTTTTACACTGTTAAGACGTTTGGTATGCGTATTTTGAATTGTGTGTTATTTTCGCAACATGACTTGCTGCAGTTCTGTTCAAGGCAAAAATCAATTTCTTAGGTAGTGAATACTCGGATTATATGTATATTAATATATCAAACAAGGTTATTCTAAACTGGTTTTGCGTTGAAAAGAGGCTTCGTTATTGAGTGTGGACTGCTGAATTTGTGAATAATGAAATCGCTCACAGAAAGATAGTCGTTGAACACATACCTGGTATCCAGTTTTAATTGGACTCAGAGCTTCTGGAAAAGCTGCAATTATTTCAGTGTGATAACTATGACTGAAGAATTCGCTACGCTTCAATTTTGCTCATGCCTTCTACTGCATAGGTACATTAGAGAGCATCAAACGGTTGTGAAATAAAGGTGCAATGTTTGCGCTGTCCCATCAGCTAGGCTCTGTCTGACGCTCTAAGTCCTGGTACGTCGCTCATGAAGATTAAAACACACCTAGAATGTGTCCTGAACTATTTTCCACCATTATTAACACAACACTGCAGATTACTCTTTGAGTTTCATCCTTTTGAAACCTAGTATCAGCTCACAAAAGTTGACCGCACAACAAAAAATGTAAGCCTTTCAAGTGGCCTGAAATAAATCTTTGTTGTTTCTCTTTCAAATTAACTCGACCTCATGCAAAATGTTCGTATTCGAAGACTCTCGAGAATCTTCAAGCCTCATTCCCGGGAGGTTTTTTTAAACAGTTTGCTCAGGAAGTTGGGAGCCGTCCCACGTATTTTACGAAGCCTGACAGTTTAATCGAAGAGGCTCGCCCTGGTAAGTTCCTTGAGATCTTTGCCCAACTTTCCATCTACCCATCATCGAGCCTGAACAAAGCAAATAACAGAGTAAAATGATTGAGTGCTCTTCCCCAAATCTTTTTATATTTGATGTGACCTAACTTCTACCCTCAACCACAAGTGAGTTTACCGACAGTATAGTTATGAATAGTTTATCTGGTCATAGTTATTCAAAGGATTCTGCGAGCGCAAGCACGGTACTTACCAAAAAGTTTGTTCGAACACATTTTGTCAACAAATTGTTGGCCTACCGACAATGGGCCTACGGGCATTTTCTTACCAACAGTGTAACGATGGACAGTTTAAATTAAGACTGTATGCTCTTGTATACAGTCAGTGCCTCTGGATATTTTATTAAACGAGATCGGGTATTCGTTGAGTTTATCTTGAGAAATTTTAATTAAGAAGAGCTCAAAATCGCCAGGGAAACATAACCGGGTTGATGATGCACAATTCAGTTACGTTGTAAGTAACGAAATGCCATTCATCTCTTGGTCTCATTCTTCACAGCACTTTAAATCAGGCTGGTGTTGAAAAGTGATAAGGGTCGTCTGAGGTGCTCAGAGAATCGTTCAAAGTTGGGATTTGTCACGAGCAACCACTTAGGCTGATTTCTGAAGCGATCATTATAAGATGGATAACGTACATAATTTTACTCCGGTAGGTTAAATATCTTAGGTTAGGGTGTAAGGCCGTTTTACGGTCGCAATTTCAAGAAAGCATGCTAATATAAATTTTAGCATACAAATAGACGTCAGTCAAATTCAACCGCATGGGATAAATTTCTAAGTTAGGAAGCAAACAACCTTCGAATGAAATATAAAATTTCATTAGCCCTCTTTTATTTCCGCTGAACTTGGAAAAACACATGACTGTTAGGAATAACTCTAAGCACAAACGATTTCGCATATTAGCAACAAATTCGCACGCCGGATTTATTGCATTTCAACATCAATGAGCGTTTAAGTAGTCTCTCTGTGATGATTCCCTCTCACCGCTCGAAGAGAAGGTGCTATTTTCGCGTCATCATTGTGGTGCAATATCATTAGCGGAACCCCTTCATTTTATGATCACTAATGCACGGTTTGAAATGAATCTGTTAAGTAGCTGACGAAGATCTCGTTACGGACTGCCCTCAGGCTGCGAGTCTCATATCCATCCCTCCTCGCTTGCTCTCAATTCTTCTCCATCTGGCCTGACAAAACTGCACGGGAATCACCCGTTTGCTCTCCCTGTGCTTCCTTATATGGCAGTTGAAGTCAGCGAATCGTCGAAATATTTGCCTTGGAATAAACTTTCAATGAGTTTCGAACATCACGTTGAATGTCACGCTTCTAACTTTTGTCTAGAAGGGAAGTTTAAGATGACTTGTTTATACTTCAGCGTTGGGGGTTGATTGCTCAAATGTGAGTAGGGAATGGAAAAGGCCTGCTGAGTTTACGGGCTGACCTCTAAATCCTGGAGTCCGAAGAAAAACAAGGTTTTGGATATTGATTTAAAATACTAGTTTATGAGCAAAAAGCATATTGTAGAATTGGTGAGGGATTACGCAAAGAAAACTGTGGTAGTGCAGATACATCACCAACTTACTGGACATGCTTGGGGGAAAATGGAACGTACATATTGTAATATTGTTTGATTTGCTTTTAAATGAAATCTGAAGGAATACATGGATTCTGATTAGTTTTGAGGGAGGATCAATGTGCAAACTATATCAACAGGCCATGCTGATAATTGAATCAGTTTTATGCTTTACTCATCTTTTTATGAAAGCCCTGACCGTTCCGAGCTCTCGTTTGACCCTGGTCCATTTGTTCTTCCAAAGCAGAGGAAGCTTACTTTCCTTCAGTCCAGTGCGTTTTGAACAGCCGTGACGAACGGATGTGCACTGCTCTGCTCGGCTTAGCGTCCCCGTTTCAACTGAGTTTGTCTATTGCATTGGAGTGTTGAAAATGGAACGCTAGTGTGAATTTTTAGCAGCTGTCGAAGAGTGTGAAAGTAGCGTGATAGCCCTGTCGGCTGAGAGGGCTCTTACTTTTTGGGGTCAAGTGTGAAATCTCTATGAAATTTTGAACATCAATGCATTTGACATGTATTTAGTGATAATTATGTGATTACGCGGATCCAACATCACAAATTTTTTTAATTGCTTGAAAACTCTACGGAGATTAGTACGAGGATTTAACTATGTATCATTTTGTCCTGAATAATTTGTTTGCTTTGTGGTTATGATACTGCATGAATTTTCAGAACAACTTTCTTAATTGACTCAGTAAGCACGTTAAATTTTTTCCCTGTATTATTTAACGTATATTATTACTGGAAATAAAATTTATTTCGTCTGTTAACCTAGATACACTGCACGCATCTCGTGCTCCTGGGGAGCAGTTTGCGTTAGGTTGTCCCGATTTTGCGTGTTTGAAATATTCGCCTTACTTCGTTGCGTTCTTGGTCTTGAATAATGTTTCAAATATTTTTATAATCTTGGTGACCATCATGTTGCTTCCAGTCAGTAACAAAGTCACTCTAGCTATATGAATCCTTTGAATGTGCTGTCTTGTTTTCATGTGCATCGTGTCCGGCAGTAAATTATGAGACATCATCGGTGGTGACGACTCCAATTTGCATGTGAATACACGATTGTTATAGGTCAGCCTGGACAATAGTTCATCTAGCATTCGATCGAAGCCCTCCTAAGATTGAATTCCCCGAAGCTTCAGCATAAAATTGCTTTCAAATCTAATAATTATCGTATTGCTTCCGCTTGTGCTAGTTAACCATCCTTGATAGAAATATCTGCGTAAAAAGGTGCTATATTTCAACTGTATGGTCATACTCTCATTTGCATAATGGAATCATTGCACGTGTGGGTAAGTATTCTGAAAACAGAATAACTTACTTTTAGGCCGTGACATGCTCGTCTATGGAAGATCTTTGTTTAGAGTTCCAGGCTCCACGGCTGTAGAACTCTACCTGAGTTGTAAATGGCTGCAAACTAAATATTAATATAAGCTATTGCTAAATTATCATGATGAAATTACGTATATGCTGCAATTACAGATAAAACCAAAAAAAAAGTCATTAAGTTCACCATGGCTTTTGGTGTTCAAGAATCTCCAGTCCATCTTAGGCTCGTTTTTGGACCCGGAAAAAGCATCTACAGAAACCTCGAGAAGTTGAGCAATTAAAGCTCAGTACAGTGAGTCGGAACAATTGCCAGACTACAAAGTTCAGTAAATAGCTGGAATTGTTTTTATTCTATTTTCCTCTCAGCTAACCACTCACTTCGGTGTTGTTAGCCGTTTCGACTGGTATTTTTGTCGAATTCATATTATTTTTCAGCAAGTACTCGGAACTTGACACTTGTAGAAAAAAGCGTAGGATTTCTGAGCTCTTCCTAATAACATCACTCGTCTTCATCTTACTATACTAAGTGAAATTTTGTCAGCAATTTCTCTATCCATCCGTTGTTGAATAAGTATGTCGTAAAATAAGCCGTTATGGATTTATCTGTAAGATGGGGGATTTGTAAGAATTTTGATTCGGAAATTTCAATTTTATGGAATTAAGTCGGTAATTTTATCTTGAAAATTACGGATTTAGATTCGAAATTCTTCCGACTTACTTCCTAACCTTTTCTTCTTCTCCTGGTTGCCTTAGAAGCTGCGCATGGATGGAGATCGATCCTTCGTTGTTTTAATAGTGAGAAATGAACTTTGGGTTTGTCTGTACAACTTATTTTACATATTGTAAGAATAACTTTTGTGTGTATCAAAATCCTTTATTGTTCGAATTTAAGTTTGATAGCTTTTCGATTTGAAATATTCAAAGAGGAATCGAGAAAAGCTGCTCTGTGCTCCATATCAAAGAAGAAAAAATAAAAGAGTTATAAAGTAAGGAAACTCAATCTTCCAGAGTTGAAGAACTTGTTTCTTTCGGTCAGGGTAAAATTCTGAAAGTCAAATGAGAACCATGACGGCAGCCCCACTCTTTTCTGTCCCGAAACACTTTCCACTATTTCGAGCTGCGTCATCGCTGTGCACATCGACCCTGCCCACGGTTTTTGTTTATTTTTAGCATCGATATTTTGCGGTGATGAATTCCTACGCACGACCCGTGACTCCAAGTACCTCGCTGTGGAGGCCCTCGAGTTATAGTGCTGCTCGGGGTACGACTGTCAGGCCACTTGCAGTTTGCTCAACTCGGGGTACGACTGTCAGGCCACTTGCAGTTTGCTCAACTCGAGGTACGAATGCACTCACCTCTGGGGGGGGGGCATTGAGTGGCAGGCCCCTAGAGCTGCGTGGCATGCTTCTGCCTCAGCATGTCGCTCGTTCGAGAGTGTATGTTGAACCAAGTACCATTGAATAAATTTTTTCACAAATTGTATTCCAAATTCCATTCATGGAAAAATTGGAAAAAATCCTGTGACGTACCGCTTCTAAGAAAGTACTATGTTAAGCATTGGATTATGACATGTACGTAAATTACATTTGATCGCAATCCTCTGGGAATTTTCTGCCTAAAAGTTACACGTACAAATTTTAAGTGGATCATTTATGTTTAAGGCGAAAATTTTGGGCCAGTATCTTTAATTTCACTTGGGAAAATAATGCCAATTTACTCGCGTAAGGCTTATGTGTGTGTCAGTTAATTGAGAAAAAGTCACTATTGACGATGGTTGTGGTCAAATTCAAGACGTTTGCAAACGTCAAACTCTGTGCGAGTGTCCGCAGTTCAACTCTAATCTAGTGCTAAAAATATGGAGGATAAAATGAAAGCACTTCGGATTAAATATCATAAGTTGAAATGCATACTCAACGTCTATGCATAGTGCAAAATAATATGTGTTTAGTTATCTTTAGTATGCATTGCAACTACGATGAAAAGGAACAAAGTAGTTCCTACGTACCTGGCAATACCGATGTATTCCCTGCCCCTCAGGAAATGTTGACGTTTAATATATTCACTATTCCCTCTGGTAGGAAACAGTCAGTGCACGCAACTTTTTTCGTTGGTTGGAAACAGATGTGCACACAACTTTTGCCGCTCATTCTTTCATGGGTGGAAGGTAGTCTTTCTTTCTTCGACCAGCGAGGTGTTTCCGGCTCGAAATATCCAATGGCATCCATATATCAGACGAACTTTGCAAGGCTCGACCAAGTTGTGCCTACTGTGTTCCTTCCAATCCCGAATGTTGTCGCAACGTGTTTGATAGCACTGCGTTCTAGCGGACCATCTTCGGATCTCTCAAGTAGTGTTTTTAAGAGTGCTGTTCGTTCCGAGTTAGTTAATTCGGAGGTTTCGTGCCTTTGTTTCTCTTTCACGTTATTTAACCTCGTCATTTTACACAGTTATTTAGTCTTAACAGGTAGTCTTTGAAAAATCCTTAAATATATTCTGGTAGAAACAGTCGTGTTTTCATTAATCAATGAATCTTGAATGTAAACGGAGAATTCTTTAGCTTCTGCATCATGTAGACTAAGTTTTAAAAACACACTTAAAATTAGTTGTTGTATAAACACTACAAAATCTGACTGTTTTTCGAACTGTGAATCAACTTTTTCCAACCAAAGAGAGTATATTATGGTGAGTTTTCCAGAGTATATTATGGTGAGAGTATATTATGGTGAAAATAGTATATGCTTCTTTACATTATCATATTTCAGCCCAGTTTTTGTATGAAGTTTTTGGTTTGAAGTTTTTGTTATCCCAGTAGTGCGTTTGGCGCTTGTGTTGCGGTGCGCGGCCCTGCGCCACCAACGCATCCCTGAGCGGTGATGGAGAGAAGCAGGCCGACTAGAGCAATGGAGTCTTTTTTGTGCCTCATTTCTTCTACGGATCAAGGAAATTAATTTTTCATAAGCTGTAGTACCAAATCGAGGACGGACCTCTGAGGTTATTTATTAATTTGAAGCGTTCTGCGTAAATACACATCAAGTAATTCTAAAATTCTAGTCGTTCAGTAATCTCCTTTCCGTTCCCATTGAATATTTATACTATAAAAATGTGAACCACAAGCATTGAAGTGTACAAGCGGAAGTATTAATGCTTTGAATTGTGAACGTTCTAGAAATGTTCGGTAAGTAAAACATAATCGACTCACGTAACTGCATCAAGCTCTCAAACGTAGCTCATACACTTACTTCAAATTAGGTGTTACTTTACCTTATCCTGAATGCTGGCTTTAGAGAACAGCTGAAATAAATAACAAAGCGAAACTACGACGTAATTCTGTGGTAATTTCACCCTCTTACAGCTGCTCCTCTCGACGTGTGAGACTGAGCTCCATGAGAATGACTGAGATTGATTGGTCGTCTGTTTGGGACACTACCCTTTAAGGGCGGAGAAAAGACCTTAGGGACACTACCCTTCAGGGGCGCAGGATAGACCTTTGGGACATGACCCATTGCGGGGGAGGAAAGACACTTGGGACACTACCCTCTGCGGGGGAGGAAAGACACTTGGGACACTACCCTCTGCGGGGGAGGAAAGACACTTGGGACACTTCCCTCTGCGGGGGAGGAAAGACACTTGGGACACTACCCTCTACGGGAGCAGTAATTAAGATTGTCCTCCTCCATGTCTTACGGCCTCAGCAATCCTATTGTGGAATTCTGGACATCTGAGCTTCATTTGGGGTAGGGAGTAATGCTCTTAGTGTCCGTCTTTCCCCGCGTACTCTTTGAAAGTAGCTTTTTTCAACGGTAACGCCAATTTTTTACCACATAAACACTAATACTAGTTATGAGTGTGAGGTTATTTGCATTGCTTAGTTTGGTGTTATCATTTCTTCTCGCCACTTTTTGTCTCATTCTCTAAGTATTTCCTGGTAGTGAAAATGCTCATTGCGTGGTTGCGGTAGGTGAACTTCAATGTAGTATAACCGAGTATGAGTTTTATTCAATCGGTGTTATGTATGGTGAATCCTACTCCAACAGTAAGTAGTTGAAAGCCGTATGCCTTGTATTTTATTCTGAAATATGTAACGTTAACTTTAAGGTCGTACTGCTTTTGATTTTCGTTAAGGGTTCGTTATAATCAGGCACGGATATTTAGTTTATGAATGCTGGAGTTTAATGTCATGGTAATTTTTGCTATAAGAATGTATATATCGTTAAGAATCGGTAAGGAAATATGTAATTTTAGTTTTGCGTTGCACGATGCTTTTTCAGAGCAGTCCATTTAGTTTTCCCACAGCTGCTACTATTTCATATATCATAACAATTACTTTAATTGACGAGGTTAAAATTGTTCGTATAAAAAAACTCCCCAAACAAGGTTTTATCTTCGCTTGTCTTCCGTAATTTGAAAAAAGTTGAAATCTGTCCGAGACTGCGAATGGTTTTTCCGTTTGGATACAGACTGAAATAAAACTAAGGGACGGTTTTGACAACGGTTTTTTCGTAGTCCTTACAGAGGTGCAAATTTAGAGTAGAGAGTTTAGTTTTGTATTTTTTTAGTAAGAGCAGGTTCATCGTCAGAAAGCTTTAGAAACTCACCGCGCTCGTGATAGCTGACAGTTATGAGCCGTGTATTATTGATAACCGTGTATATAAATTATTCTCTCTCCCACGAGTGAGGTTGGCGACGCATGCCATGCGATTGCCTTGAGCATTCGTGTAGTTCATTCTCTTTTGTAGTGTGTCGCTTGAAATGACTACTTCTACAGCCTAAAATATAAGCATGGCTAACTTTGATGGACGGCAAAGAAAAAGCTCCTCTCCGTCGATTACAGACAATCGTACGTCTAGCAGAGATGAAAGTGATCCAGCATATTTAGGTTTTGCGTGAGCATTGCATAAGAAATGTGTTTCGTAACTGTCGCCTCTATGCCAGGCATCAAAAATTCAAAACACTTTCAAACACCAATACCTTTTCTAGTAAATGCAGTCATCTTATTAGAACTGGAAATAACTTCTGTGAAAAACCTTATACCAATGAATTAACGCTCAAATAGAGGGTTTTTAAACTTAGTAACCCGATAGCATGTGCAGTCACGCCAGACGTTGGCGCTCTAGAAAATTTGGACGAACGTAAAAAATCTTTGCGGACTTTGGAGTTACGCAAGTATCAAAAGCGACTTGAAACCGACAGCTGAAAAAACAACCTCATCGAAAGTTAAGATAAAAGGCTTTCATTTGCGCCTGAGAGCAAACAATTGGGTTTGGCATGTGCGGAAAAATGTGACAAATTGAGAATGGAGTTTACCGGCGCATGAACGAAAACAGTGCGACAGTTGAAGGCTCTGACGACTGGTGCAAAGTAATGGGCCTGCATTGAGATTGAACTTCGCCAGCTCACAAGATGCGGGACACAATGACATACTTGAGAACTTAAGATAAAACTGTCGCTTTCGTATTTTCGTTGGTCACAACATCTCATTTACAGTATGTCCAGCTTCCCTCGTATGCTTTCGTCCTTCGGTCGACCTCCCATTAGAGCGCCATGCCAGACCGCCCGATTCGTAATTTGTTCATTTGGTAAATGCGTTTTTGAAGTTAATAATGCAGCTCAAGTGTACCGTTGTCTATAGTCTTGCGCCGTATCTTCTCTTCGACCTCATGCCAATCGGGGTATGGAGATGTGGAGAAAAAAGTCTGTGAATGGACAGCAATGCTCGAGTAGTCGAGGAACGTTACACATGATTTAATACAGGAGTTCCACTTAATCCAATGGATATATTTTTATCATATGATACAGTCATGTTGGCTCATGACTCAATACACGTTATGAATTGCATCAAATCTATCGAAGGAAAATAACATTTTAAAATGTTCATAAATTAGGTAGTAGGCGGAAAATAGTATATGCTTCTTTACATTATCATATTTCATTAATGCTTCTCCCTTCTGGTCCATGACAGGGAAATGAACTAGAGACCCAAGAATTTCTATCGCAGTTTGAAAAAACCTGTACCCACGATTACGGTGAACTGCCTGCAAGCGAGTCCGATTTTGAAGCTCTTCTGTTTATAGTTGGGTGCAGTTCGTAAATATCAGCGTTTACTTACTATGTAATTTTTTCGATTTCAACCTTATCAGGAATGCCTCCTCATGCATATATATATATATATCCAATACATACAAATATTCCGTTTGGGAGTATGAATTGTCTGTAATGTTCATCCGAAATCCTGTGCAATGAATTACATTTGGAGTGCGAATTGTCTGTAATGTTCATCCGAACTCCTGTGCAATGAATTACATTCGGTCTGCAAATTGTCTGTTATGTTTATCCGAAATCCTGTGCAATAAATTACATTTCAAATGGTAATATCTCATTAGAATATGCTGACCTCTCCCTCAAGCTGGAAGTCACACGGAAGTTAAGCAAATTGCGTAATTTACTTGAATTAATTTAATTACATCTACATACATATTTGGCCTTCCTCAGCATTAGACATTCGCGCGACGGTGGTGTAACTCTCGCACCTTCAAACTACTTCACATTTCGAGCGTCAAGTGTCCTCGACTACTTACGACGTAATTCTGCAGTATGCCAACTGAATGAACGCCTGTGTTGTTTTGAGCAAAATTGAGGAAAAAATTTAAATGAGAAAAGTTGAATAAAAAATGAATAATTCTGAAACAGGACCAATAAGAACTATAGGATTCACCTTGGCTTCACGCTAACTTGTAGCTCGGCTTTGCCAATTTCCATGTTCTCAGGGCGCGGATTTGGCAATAGTCCGCTTTATAACTGATCATTTTTATGGCTTATTGATTAAAACTTGCTAAACCCATTATCCACCTAATGAAGTAGGAGATCTTCTCAAGCCTTGCTTTCAACTTAAGTTCCTGGGGGGCTGATGAGGCTTCTCCACCTGTCAAGTGTTGTGCTAATTTCAGGAATTCTTCTATGCAAGTTTCCCAATTTAGAGGCCGGCTCCCGGACCTCACTTATCGATGATCGACAAATTGAACCCCCAGAAAAATGAGCTCGATCTCGATCACCGATGCAGTTTCTGGAGAGCGAAGATTTGTCTCGACTCTACGCTCTTTTGTTTCAGTCAGGCCTTGACGAAGGATTTTAATGGGTGAGAGGAAGGTCAACTTTCTCGGAATTTCAGGACGCTATTTTGTAGTTGTGTAGATGGAATATTTTCCGTGCACTTAATAAGACTTTTTTAACTTCTTTGGTGAGCCAAATTCCAAAATTGCACCCTAAGAACAGAGCTGAGGATATTTTCCGGCGAAATTATTCCGAGCAGTTGTTGCTGTGGGCGCGTTATGCTCGTATATTTCCTCCAACGCTTATCGCGCACGGCAGTTACGATATTTCTATGACGCAGGAAGCCCTCGAGAGAATTTTTCCCTCTTCTTCCTCCATAAAAAGTTGATAAACCTGTACACCAACCGCCGATACCAGGTTGCGCGCGAGCTCCAGACTTCGTTAATGTTGGACGGGAGACCATGGAACATTTTTGCTTCATTGGACTTTGGGAAATTGCTAATGATTAGCCTGCGCTCGCCGTCAACTTCCTAATTCTCGGTCTTATTTTACCAGTGAAATATTCAAATGAACTAGAATATTTATGCAATGGGAGTGAACTTGTCACGGAAAGTCTAGGAACAAGACAACTTCGAGACTGGAAATGGTTCGTTCCTGCATACTGGATTGTCAATGAGTATATGGCATGCATTTATATCAGCTACAGCCTCTCAGACATATGAACATCGTGAAATCGTGTTTACATTGGATAGTGCGGCCATCAGAGATTAATTACCTGTGAGGTGTACAAAATCAGAAGGTCAGTTGAATATTCTGCGGGTTATCCGTAACATAAGGAAACAGATGGCGCTTGCACCAAGCCGTCCAACGCTCGTATTTCTATTCCTGACGAATCGCTCCCGCGAATGATCAGGAAAGATAAATCAGATTATGGGAATAATATTACCGTGCGGGCATTTTGATAGCACGGCGAGATGAATTAGGACTTCCGAATTAAAAGTCAATCTTGAATAAATTGTACTGTTTCCGCGTGAAAAGATAATTAGTCGGCGACTGACAGTTGAAGTGAATACTCTTGGATGGTGTTGAGGCTATAATTTATTTGTTTCAGGATATCAAAAAACATTTTAACTATGTTGGACGAAAAACTTCACTCTCGACTGGATCTGAAGTTCCCCCTTCGTTAAAGATTTCAGTTGAAAATTTATAGGATAATTGGAAACTTTAAATACGTCTTTCAAACTGCAAATGCCTTTTGAATTTCAAAACAAATGACTTTAATTCAGCTGCTTCGATATCTTCTGATTTTTATGTACATTAAAAGAAGAATAAATAAAAGTAATTTCCCTAAAAGTCTTTTGGATATAGGGGGAAAATAACATTATGTTAATGTTCACCATTTTCCCGTTTAAGAAAAAGGAATAAAGTTACACTGTCACGTACATGAACCTTGAGTACATACATAGTTCGAAGCTGCTGACAGTTCGCTAATCATTTTCGTGCCGAAATAAGTCCAAGAAAACTGGCGGGCAAATGGCTTTGCAAAGTGTAACAGGATTCCCAGAAAAATTTTAGCCGTTACCCAGGAGTTACGGATTGACCGTGAAACGTTTTGTTTATCCAAGGGAAAGAAGAAAATACAAACCATTGGAACTTTGATGCTTAAAACATGGCTTAATGTTACAGCGCAAAAACCTCAGTGTGAAAATAAGTAAGTAGTAGGCGAAATAAATAATATAGTTGGAGCGATGCTTACTGTTGAATCGCTGGAGGCAAATTTTAAAAGAAAGGAAGATGGAACTCCTGTTCCTGCTAGGGCCTTTTAAGCACTTCTTGTCACCGTGCAGGAGCCAGACCAAATCCAACGTCCGTAAAATTCATTGCTTTGAATGAAACGGGGCTTGTAATCGTTCCCCTACAAGCAGACAGCTCCGGCAGACGCATGCCATTCAGAAGTCGAGAGAAATTAAAAAATGAGCACTAAATCACTGAGGATCTCATTGTGACGCAAATAACACTTGATCATTTTTAAACCATTTATTGTTTGAACAGAGCAGCATCCGATTTAGAACACAGCATAGAAAATACGTGCATTCCTTTAGCAGATATCTGGAGGTACAGAGCATAGATCCTCTTACTCTCGCACTTCGCTATGGAGCAATCTGTGCGCATGCAGTGAGTGAAAGGGGAAGCAAATCGTTCTCCACATTGCTTGTGTTTTAATGAGCCTTGTTATTTGTTACTATAATACTACGGGCACTGTCCCCGCTCCCAGCTGGTCGAGTGTTCAATATGTAACTGTGTACTGTGCGTTGTCCTTGATTTTGCAAGAATGTTTTATTAAATGAAACATTAAAATTATTTTTTGATATTTCAACAAGATTCAACGGGCTGTGTTTCGTACTTATGTTCATTTCGAATTTAGAATTTCAGATGCATTTTGCCTGGAAATTATTTTTGTGAAAATCGATAGCTTGCCAAGAAAGGAAAATGTTTTTTATCTGTTTTCTGGTATTTTTTTCTTAATTTTATCTCCCATGTCACATAATGAATCATTAATTCTGACGATGTAGTATATTCTGGGAAGTTATTGTACTTTTACCAGACTTGTTCAAAATTTGTGAAATTTCAGTATTTCAATTGTTCAGTTAGATTATGTAATATTTGTGTAAATACTAAAAATGAGCAAGGAATCTAAGCTTACCGTAGAAGACCGTGCTAAAATTATTTCGATGCTTAGAACTGGTGTATCAACACCAGAAATATTCAAACTAGTTACGTCATGCTTATCGTACTATCAAACCATTGGTATTTTCTGGTAAAACATGCGCAACGACTCTAGAAAAACCGCGGTCGGAAAATTTACCTGCAAGGGTTATTCGGAACATAAAGTTAGAAACTTCTGAAACTTCTACCAGCAAGCGGCTGGTGCCTCAAAAGTTGGTAAAACCACCAGGTGTAGGATCCACAATACCTTTGTCAAAGTGAGGAATCTCGTCAGCAAACTTCCATCAAACGAAGCAAACGAACCAAAAGGGCTGAATGGACCCGGTGGGTGGTCATCTGGTTGACTGTTGAACGGTCATTTTGCAGAAGCACGCATTTGTCGAGAAAATGGTGATTGGGGCGTCTTGATTTGGCAGGTATACAAGGAGTCGAGTATATTGGCCCCTGAAAGCAACCAAAAGGCTTAAAAATACATTTAAATTCACATTGTTAGCTCTTGAAGGACTGCTTTCTACCCTGGCTTGATGATTAAACAATTATAAAAAGGTCTTTGATATTTCAACAGGATAACGCACCTGCTCGCAGATCAAAGAACACAACCAACTTGTGGTTAGACCATGGATTCAAAGGGCACAATTTAATGGGGTGGGCTTCAAACAGTTCTGATTTCAATCCTAAATAGAATTTATGGCCCATTGTTAAGTTTAGGTTTTATGATGAGGGCAAGCAATATTCAAGCTTAGAAGTCCTGTGGGATACAATTAAAAGTGCTGTAGATCAATTAATTAAACTACCTGAGATAGCACAGTTGACATGAGCAGTTGACAGACGCCTCATTAAGGTATTGCAGGTGAGTTTCTTATTAAAAATCTTAGTTGTTTCGTCATTCGATTAAACCTAATCGTACTCAGTGATTGACGGCAGAAATATCTAATTCCGTTGGTAAAATACCTAATAAAAATCTTATTCCTTTTTTCCGTTCTGTTCTATAATCAAGACGAACGGTAAATTTGGACATACATGGATAGATCATTAATGAAAATTGCAAACCTTGTTTCACTTGAATACGCAATTGAGAATAATGAACAGAAAATAGCTTGAACATTTCCGACACTCGCAATTTTTTCAAAAAATCGTATACGGACAGTAAATACTCATATGTTCAACAAAATATTGTCCAAAAATTACTCGGCATAATCGAGCAGAGGGCACTGTACGTAAGGAGCACTCACCTGTAGCCACAGACGAACGCATCCTAATGTGACGTTATGATCATTTTACCTAGACCAACATACGGGGCACTTCGTCTGCGATGCCTCCCACCATTGGAGGCTGAACGCATTCCTGTCATTGGGAGCAGCCCATCAAGGTATGACGCATACAGCAAAGTCGGACAAGTACACATATTTAGCATGTTCGCCATTCAGACCAAGAGAATCACGCTGCGCAGATTCCTCTTGAACTCAGACCGTCTGCAAAGAGCATTCAATTGAGGGTTCGTCCTCCTCGAGGTCCAGCGTGTTGAATTTTTTTGTGTCGCGTTTACGTTCCGCAAAACCGCGTTTCGACTTTTGAAACGGCGAGACTCCAATTTATACACAAACTCGAGAGGTTATGTTTTTTCTCAAACTTAAACTCTTTGAATTTGATCACTCATGGAATTCCACGTTAATTTTTAAGAAATCCAAAAAGGTCCAGAAACTCGGGTTCATTTGGGGCGCAAAGTTTACCCAAAGTCACCACAAAGTGAGCATGTGACAGATGCGCGGTGAAGTTTGCAGACATTTATTTGGGAAGGAATATAATTTGATGAAAGCTCTAGAGAGCGAGTGAAACGTTTTTTCAAGTGAAATGTCGAAGTTCAATCCAATTTCCTAAATGTCGCTTGACATTATGTCTCGCAGTTTTTTGCTCATTGTCACGCGATTCTATGAAAGCGTCATTCAGAAATGTACTTCGAACGTAGACATCTGTGGCGAGAAATTTTGCGTGCTGACGTTGTGGGAGGAGGAATCAGTGTTCTTGTCCCGTCATCCATGATGCATGATAGTAATAACTCGCACCAGTTGGTTGGTGGCTGGTGTGCGACATAGGAAATTGTTTAGGCATCGGTCCAAAAGACACTATTAAAAACTCTACCATGCGTGAGAAGCAAATTAATTTGAAGTATAAGCATTCATGTATTCTTTCGCTAAAATTAAAATCCAAACCAACTTTCGCCAGAAAATTGTTATGGAACAATATGGAGTTCTGCACGGGCCTAGAGTTTTACGAGCAGCTAGATGGGAGTTCAATGACTTCTGACAGCTGGTATAAATGTGTATTGAAATTTTTTGTATACCTGGTGTTTTGGCGTCACTTCGGACAATTTGGAGCTTAGTCAAAGAGTTCGACTGCCCGACTTGACCGTGAGATGTTAGAGCTGCCCAGCTCTTCTATTCACAACCTTGCGAGAGAATTTTGTGTTTCTTCTTTACTTCCTTTTCCTAAGAGCAGCTAGCATTGCAAGCGGCCTACGATTTATTGTAGAATTATCAGAAGATATCTTAAATTTAATCTGAAAAAAAGTAAACTCATGACATTTCCGCTAGGTAGTTGCTGGCTTTTCACTGTGCTGTCGCTTCTCAGAACAATAGGACAGACAATAGGGTTAGGTTAATTAGCTTTATCTATCACATGTTATGGGGACTGATGAATCCAGGGGGGGGGGAACACTATTAAATTAACTCAGCTATAGATAGGCCATAGAGATTTCTGTCTGTCGTGCTCTTCCCCCATTTACTTTAATTTATACACCTTCAGTATCTCTTCTTTGTATTTTTTCCTCTTGATTTACTTTCCTATGCGCGGGAGATCCTGTGGGAGATTACACCTTGTGTATAGAGTCCCCGTTTCCTACAGTCCATATACATGGTCTCTTCTCTTTCGGTGCGACATAAACCGAGTACCTGATATACTGAAACCTCCGTCGACACTACAACTACTCTGAAGTCAAATGCACCACTCTCTATGTTGCTCTTCAAATTCAAAACGTTCAATCTCCTAATAGCCTGCAAGACTCTTGTCTATTCATTTGAATTTTTCATCCGTCTTTTGGCGTTTAGATTCTGCCGTTTCTCAGTATTTCTCTTATTTCAGTACTCTTAATAGGAGAATTAAAGGACAGTATAATGATGGGAACCTTTTATGCCTTGAAAATGACCCCATTGCCATTCATCTTAAATTTTACGAATGAGTTGAAATTTTCTCCAGGTCTCACGTGCTAATTCAGCTCTTGATTACTGATTATTTTTAGCTGAAAATGACGCTACCTCAGAGTGAGCAGAAGAGTAGGCTCTGAGTGATATCATTTATTTTATAGAGGCCATCACCGTCACCGATATCCGTCAGGCTCGTGAAATGCTGAATAGAGAGAAGGAAGAGATCGTCGCCATGTGTGTGCTTCTCTGGTCCTGCCGAAAAAATTAGATTTCAATACTGATAACATTTATAATCTCGATTGAGATCAAAAATGCTAAATGAGATTACTTGTAATTAACATGAAATCTCTAGTAGGGATGAGAGTCAATGTAATATGTAATTTAAAAATGAATATAAAATATTATTATGATGATAAAGCATTGAACACATAGAATTCTCCATTTCAAAAATAGGTTCAATTAGTACACCAGTTGATTCTTCACGTGCAAGTTTTACTCATACTTCGATTCTTATAAAATTATGATGCAAAAAACTTTATTCAGTTTTATGGACTCACAGCTGCGGCTGGAAGCTAATTAGCAGACCTAACTTTGCCTCAAAAGTTTCTCATTTGCTTGCCCCAAATTAAAGAACCTCTAACTGGCCTCGCATAAATTCAAAGATATTCCAGCTAAAAAGACTGAAAGCTTCGTCTTCTTCAAAAAAAATTGCCGGAGAGCTGCTCATTGTTTTTGGAAACAAACCCTAATTTCCTCTTTTATAATACTGGGGTGCAACAAGCAGACTGAAATGAAATGTAGTTTTGAGAGCATCAGTCGCAAAAGTTCGATATTTTTTGTAGTCGTATCGTCGTTTTTCTCTTCGTCGATTCGTAAAGTTCGTAAGTTCTATTTTTTCCCAGCCGTGCTTCTTATTTTGTGCCATTGTCAGCTATAGTCACGGGAGAAAAAAGTTCCCGTTTAGTTCCCTCGCTTCCGCCTCCTGCGACCTCTTACACAGTACACACCGAGCGCGGGCGTCTCTATTTCCTGCCTGGCGTTTGCTGGAACGCAACCTTCAGACCGCTGTTCGAAATGGTCAGCTCATGCTTGAGACTGTCGAGGAAACTGCAGCAGGAACTTTGCAGAAATTACTGGCGCTGAAATCTTACCCTGTGAAAATCGTGTGGGAGCACAAGCCATCTCAATATAAATAAAAGAGCAGAAAAAGCCACGGTAATCATTAGAATGTATTTGAAGAAAACCTCCCTCAAACGTTTCGGCCAGTGGCCATTTCCAGTCAAAGGAGAAAATCCCAGGTAAAGGTGGAAAAGGGAAGCGTGAAATTTCAAGCTTCCTTTTACCACGAAATACATTTAGGTTTTATCCAATATGTACTAAGGTTTTACCGAAATACATTTCAATGATTAACGTGACTGGTCATGTCCTTTTATTAATAAAATATGCATTGCAAATAGAAAGATGCTTAAGTTTCTAATTGTGAGCGAAAAGATCTACGGGCTAAATATCTCTGAGCTGAAGCGTACCCAATTTCTGCAGGTGTGGCTTTGACCTGCACGAATTGTGGTCAGGACCTCGGAACTGGAGATTTTCACTTAGACAGATTTCCTAGCAGAATTTCACCTTCCCAAATGAAGGGTGAAATAGCTCATCTTCTCGTCTGAGCGACACGTAAGTCACATTGCCTTATATAAAGCAAAATTGTTCAGAATTCATGCCTCTGCGTCAAGAAAATATTTAAAAATACAAGTGGGGATTTATTTTTCCTATAGTCAATTTTATGAGCATTTCGTACTCTTTTTCGTTTTTATTTTGATTCTTCTGTTTCTGTTTTGTTCTTTCGGTTTCAAGTTGTTAATTTAATGTTTAGGCCGAACGTTTAAACTAACTACTCGAATTTTTCTATAGGGACGCCTTTTTCAATTAGATGTTCATATCTACGAAATAGTTCAACATAATTCGTATCTAATACCTAATCATTAATAAATATGATTTCTATTTCATAACGGCATGCGCTTGTAGATCGTATGCCCTTGCGTGTTGTAACGAATACAGTTGCGACAGGATTTTAGAAAACTGCACCTTATACTTGTGTGGCTTTCTTTTTTGTATTGCATTATCAGCCCCGCACATTTGTTCTTAACATTGTATATATACATACGCGTTCATTTCCATAATTGATGTAATATTACTCCTATTTTAATATTGCTATCATTGACACCGTTACGTTGTGGAGCACTTGGATGACTCAGTATCACTCAAAAACCTGGATTCTCACTTTTTTTCGTCTTTCTTAAAGGGATTCCGGAGTATCTTTATGATGACTTCATCTGTTCCCTGTGTTTATTCACAAGCTTCAGAAGTTGTGTCGGTTGCTGCCACCGTTTGTAATGGTGACTCGTGACCTCCGTAAATCATCACTGTTATTCTCGAATAGGATTTCGCAGAACCGATTCTCTGGCTTCCGGCTGCTCCTCATTTACATTAATGAGGTGGACGGGATTAATCCACCCCGCTGCCGAGTTCAAGTATTTTGCTGATGGTGCTTCAGTCCGCCGCCAGGGTCTGGTCCCAATGAGGTCGTTGTCAATAGCCACGGTAATGTATTTCGGTCACTCCGTTTTGACATCAAACTCAGAGGATCATTTACGCGGAAAAAGAAGTGAAGTGCTTTGAAATATTCGAGTTAGAGTTTTATAGCTGCTTCGAGCTGCAGTTCCTCACGAAGGTAGCGACCCTGAAAATATCGTTCTGGAGGGTCTGGTTTTAAGACCTGCTAAATTTTACTACGCATTCTACTAACACAGTTCCTCCATTCGGAAGGGCGTCTAAAGTTGTACTCTGAAGCTCATAGAATAGAAACGTGGCTCCAACGGTTGAGTAGCCCTCGTAATGTTATCAGCTTAGATATATGTGCAGTAGTTTGCTATTTATAAGATGTATTTTCCACAACAAATACTCAAAGTGAAAAAAATCGATACTATAGGCCTCAAATCGAAAGTAAAGGATGACAGCATTAGTTTAGGAGTGCTGGCCAAGCGTCCCGTATTATTTAGTGTACTATGCTAAATTTTTCTTATTGAGGCAGGTTTCATGCTGAACTATTAGGGAGGTATGGTTTTAATAAATAGGTAGCGCTACGCTAGTGCACCGTAAAACCTTTAGTTCGACTTTCGCTTCCAAAGTTTGTGAGATGTCTAAGGAGGTTTGTGAGATCCTGCATGCTTCGAATTATGGTCCAAAGTTTGTGAGATTCTGCATGCTTCATATACGCGTCCAACTACGGGAGTCATAAAGTCTTTGAAAACAATTCAGGATAAAATGGAAAAGTACGATGCACCATCATTCGCTCCTCTGAAGCTCCTACGAGAACTGAGAAACTGTGTGCTAGCTGAAAGTTACCCAACGATACCAGGCCTGATAAAATGATGCTGAATATTGAAAGGGCAGTGACGGAGATGTGTTGAGGTGACAGGCAAGGCTGCTCGATATTTCGTTGATTATAGAAAAGTAGACTGCAGCATTGCGTGCTCCCAGACATTCTGCAATGTGAAAAGTGGCGAGGGTGATAGTGAAAATTGTCAGTTAGTGAATCGTACTAGACATGTACGTAGTTCGATAGAGACCAATTGACGTCAGACCGACTCTATCAGGCGGGCCAACACGTTCGCTGCCTCATGACGCACGTGAGCGTATTTTGCTGCTTTTAGCTCGGCTGCTATTTAGCTGTGCTTAATTGTTATAGTTGGCTTTGGCCTCTGACGAACATGTGGGTGCTCGTTGATTATGTATGGGTACAAGCCCTTCTGTTTCGTGAAATGATTAGGATGATAAAAATTTCAATTGCTTATTACTAAATACAATTATGATGGCACGGAACAATGAAACTTGCTATATTGGTTGTGGCGAATATGTCGTTATGCACGAACTCTTAGCTTTGAGAAAGGTCGAAAGAACGAGGAAAGTACCTTTGCAGCGTTGGTGGCGGGTGGTGAGACACGATATTAATTAAGGAGGACAGAATGTTGAGAGAGACCAGGGACACGATTATTGATAGGCGCGTGCTGTGCAACAACGAGGAAATATACAACTAACGGACCGCTCTTGCTTGAGGGCATTGTGCTTGCATGTGTGAGGACTCCAGTCATGAATGGATCGAGTCATGACAGTAGGAGTGATTTAAAGAGGAGCTTTGTGGATCGAGTAAAGCTGTTCCAGTCCATGAGGAGAGTTGCACTTGAATTCGTCAGTAAGAAATTCAAGTAATGGGAATTCTATTCGGAACTGATCTACACAGAGGGTAGGAGCCAGCTTGTACTGCTGCTTATTGAACCTCAACTGTAGTGAGGGAAACCGTGTCGGCTAACCTTGTCTTCAGACATCGACTGATCGTGCGAAGAATCCTTTAGTTAATATATACGTTCATAATAGAAGTTTTAAATCATGTGTGAACGATTTACAATGAACAAATTGTACGTGCACACTAGAGTAATTTAGGAGAAAATAGAAAAAGACTACACGAGATAAAATTCATTTGAAAGAGCTCGGAATTATCAGTTTCTGCATGCATAAATTGCCAAGGTGCAAAGGGGAATTGATATGCATGGGAATACAATACCATATTCCAGCAAATTTGTTATGGATTGTAAATAGCTTACACTGAAATTAACAAAGAGCCGATGAAATTTGCTTTACGTCTCACCGACGGTTTTGTGTAGCTGCGAAATGTAAGAAGCAGCGTTTGGAGATGTCAGCTCAACTGTCACGGTAAATGTTAAATGGAATTAGCCGCTCCCAGGCCACAGCGATGCTACATATACTTCCTAACAAGAAGCCGTAGAGCGTCAGGATCGATCCGATATCCACAAGTACGTTGTAGTTTCTCATTTAGGCTATGGAAATGAATAAAGCACAGTTGATGAGGCAGATGAATGACTGGATATTACTAAATTGCATACGTACACAAGTAACGGTACAAAAGAAGAGACGAGGGAGTGGCTATTAAAGAAATCATTCAGGATTCATGAATATTTGACTGCTATCGACGGTGAGAATAACATTAGCACGTTTTAAATCACCTTCTAACGGGTCATTATTAGAAACTAAGCCAATGACCCAAGAGGAGGTGATGATTACTAGTGCGGTCATTGGCTTGCTGAGTACGCGCGTGTGATGGCCCGACGGCCGGCCTCACATTGCCGGCACGTGACGAGTTCAGGTCTTGCGGCTCGGGCGAGGAATTCCCATTGATTTGGGTGCGTGTGTGATTTTTTGACTTGTTCAGCTGGCAGGGGTGGGAATACATGGGGACATGCTTGCGAGTTGCATAGCCGGTTTGAAACCTTGAAAAATGCTTCAACTGTGTGAGGCCATTACGTAGTTCGGACGTGTCTCGCACATAGCTTTCACGCAAGCACATGTTTGCTTCCAGCTCTCGAGTACGACCGTCATCAATGAGTGCGGAGTCATCAGCGTTTAATGTAATACATTTCGCTTATCCCTAGATCCGCCCTTCATGCTGTGCCAGTTGTACCATCAAACGATGTGGGCCGCACTGCTCGATGGCTGCGAGTATGAAAGTTAGTTCGGTGAATGCCTTCGGTCGCCGGTCTGACATGCCTCGTTGTGGGCCTCAGAACTTAGGTTAGATTAGACCTGACCAAGACTTGTGAGATCAATAATCTGCCTGTAAATCAGCTCGCTCAACTACGCCTTCAATTATCCTTCGACCAGGAAGGCTGGAAGGTCGCCGCGCCTCCGCTTGATTAACTCCAGGAACGTGCGTCATCGATTAGTCTTTAGCACCTCATTTTTTCTTCTACCTTTGAAATTAATTGATATATTTAAAGTACAAATGGAGTCTTTTTCATCCCATTATTAAATTTTTCTTGTATGTAATTATTAGTCGCGTTGGTAACTTACACTTTGACTGCGACGTGCGCCATATATGGTACACGCGATCATAACCTAACGTAACGAAAGTACTAACATATATGAATACAAATTTTTAAGTTTTCATAAAATTTGTGTTCATTACTCGAATGAGCTAGTGTAGATTAGGGGAAAATGAATAGGATAACCAAATTAGTGAAAGTAAAATTCTTCAATTTTTAACTTACAGCGGACATTTCGTCGACGTGAAATATTTCCTGCGTGGAGAATCGCGGTCGAAGTGTTAAAAAAATAACTTGTTTTAACGCACACGTGGGAAGTACGAGCTCGTAAATTTTAACTCTGTATTGAAAACTCAAATTCAACAGGATCGTGGAAAAGTGCATGCATTTTAAGAGGGGCGCGCTGTCCATAAAAATATATTGGTTCTCTATTTTGAAATCTTCGGAAGGCTTCAAAAGTTTGAATCAAAACCAATTTTAAAACTCTTTTTCCAATTATGTTGCTTTCATTCGCGGTAAGAAAATCTGCAATCCCATCGTAAAATTTATTCTGAACGAGAGAAAAACTACCGTATTGAACTCGGCTCAAAACGAGCGTTCAGAGCCCTGCACACGGTCAGCTAATGTCTGGAGACTGTGCGGCAGATACCCAAATATGGGCAGCGAATGCCTATACTTCCGCCCAATGCCCTTGACTTCCGCCCTCACTCCAGAATAGAGAGCAAAAGCAACACTCGATGTCCATACTTGGGTATCTTACGACACTGTCTTCAGACATTGACTGATCGTGTTCCTGTGCCTGTGCTCCATTCCTCCTCGGTTGTCACGAGAAGACGACTGTCAAAACTCGATGAAGTGTGGCTCATGAAGCTGGCAAACTCTGGAGTTTTACTGCTTCCTTTTCTCCTGACCTGCAATGTCGTGCTCATCGCTGCACCAGAAGACCTTGGAGTACACACACTTCGGTCATGGATTCTGTTTGTCATTATGCATGCATTCACTGCTCTAAATGTTCCCTGTGTAAATTTTGATTCGTTTATGAGTTAGTAAATTTATGACGTATTACTTAAAATTATTTCCCCTTCACACAAATTGGATCCAGTTTTGTGAGGATTCCTTCAATGAGTAACGCTAGTTACTTATGCCTGTGTGTAATCTCTAATTAATTTTGGATTTTTCCTATTTCTCCACAGTCCGTCTCTCTCGTGGGGGAAGTCTGTGTGCAATGCTGCATGACTTACATAAATTTTCGTTTTAATTACATCCTTTATCTCAATACTTCATACTTTTTTCTCTTTTTGGGGTGTCCCTGTTATCGCATTCGGCTTGTAACGAGTGGTGACGGGCGGTGGAATGCTACCTACCGAGGGTGAAAATTTATGTACTCTTGTGTCAATTCTCAAACCGATTCTTCCGTTTCAAAATGCACTGCTTTATTAAGAGTCAAAATAACACAGCTGAAAGCGTAATGCACCTCGTACGAATGACACAAAGATGTGCGTGTGCTAAGCACTCAAACGACTCTGCGTACCTCTCGTGCAACTCGTCATGTGAGCATCGCTAATTAAACATGCATCTAAGTGCCCAATTTTATTATTTCTACCCAGTAATTTATCTAGATGCCTTTTTCTTTCTTCTATGGAGCATGTTGACATGACAACTCACTGTGGTACACGCATCAACTACGAAGCCACGTATGGCCACTTGAGGATGAGCTCCTCCAGGCGTGAAGGTGCGTTCCAGAAAGTCATTAATGTGACACAAAAAATTCGTGTCTGCTTGACACGTGTGAAGGACAGACCAGTTTCAGATAAAGGAGTCGGCGTGTCTAGCCCAGTACGGTACGTCCTCACAGACTGTGATTCTAACGCTGATAGCACGGCCTAATCCTTTGATTGCATTACATTTTCTACGTCCTTCAGCATTGAGTTCTGGTCGTTCCTGATCTCAAGACAATGAAGTCCTACGAATCTGGCACGTTACGAAACGAAGCTGTATTCGTTCTCATTGCCTGTTCTACAACACGTACTCGTACAGAATTGATAAGCGAGAGATCCGATATTGCATTGTAGTAAAGAATTGCGTCGTTAGTAGATAACTCCTTCCTCACAGATGTTCATTTCGTTCGGGGAATTTCTTAGTTGTATAAAAGGCAGACCCTGCGTTAGGCGAAGAGGCCGTGACCCTATCTTGTACAACGTGGGAGGCGAAGTGGAAGCCAAGATGAGGACCATCTGTGATTCAACAACGATAAAAATTTAACGGCGTATATTTATTAGTGAAAAAAGTTAATGGATAAAATTACTGTGGATTTGTTCTTCGAAACAATTTTCTGTTGCCAAACTGAAGATACAAAATTTTGTAATAATTTCGATGTTATATATTCTCGATATTTCACAGAGAAACGCTTCCTTCATGTCACTCCAGATGGAAACGAGAACCAGCGCCTCTTCTTGCCATGGAGTAATTTCCAGAATTGCCCTCTTTAATATAAAACTATTTCTATTTTCTTTTCTAATACACACTATTCACGATAGTATACGAGTGAACTAATGAAAAACAGAACTTTAACATATTTCTCTTTCAATAACCATTATTCGTCTATGAGATGCGATGTTTATGAACTAGCATTTCTTGATTTAAATATGCTCCTCTGATAAATATCAGTTTCTACTATGCGTACATATTTCTGTTACCATAACAACTTACGACTTCAAATTTACAGTCAAAATAACATTCAGCTTACAGGGATGAGCTACAAATATTTTCGCAAAAACGGCCATCAAGGACCTAAGAAGGAAAGGAGAATTTCTGCGCAGGATTGCAGTAACGCTCCCAGATTGCTTGGCTCGTCGAGAAAATCGTTGATGTGTTGACACGCGTGCTGAACTTTGGTAGAGGAGGTCGCGAGGGCCTGCTCTCAGTTCGCTGGGATTTGATGGTTTCTGAGACACCAAAAAGGACCCTCTTCATGCGTCCAAACTCTCAAGATTGAGGGTACTGGAGCAGATTCTTGTTTACACGAGTCAGCGCTGAACTTTTGTACGAGAATTTACTTGAGTGAGCAGTTCTGTAAGCGGAGTAAGTTCGTACACGTGAGGTTAAACTTCTACTTTTTCGGTCTTCTTTACTTTAGAAAGTGCTTTAGAAAGTTAAGAGGCTCTTTCGGCGGTCTACTTTGCGTGTCTAGAAATGCGGATAGACTCGAAAGTTATTCTTCCATAGTTTTTCCAGAAAATTTTTTCCCCTTTCAGAATGCTTCCTTTCTGAAGCCAAGGTTCATTTTGTTCATTTTGTCTCTTGTTATTCATAATGCAAATAAATTAATACTACTTAGGCAGAGGGAAGAAATTATTTTCTAATTTATTTATCATGCAGCGCTCATGCGTGTTGACCCTTTGGTGCATGGGGTCCAGTTTTACGGACGTTCGATGTGACCATAGCGAAAACGGTCGACGGCAGCAAAAGGTAATGGCAATAGATGCTTTATCAATTGTACAGTGCCTCTTCATTGTTTTACGGAAATATCTTATACTTGAAACTTAAATGACGTAACAGAACTAGTTCATGTCTTAATTTAGGGATTTAGTACTCAATGTTTACTAGCCGTCTCTCGTACGGAAGAACATTTACATATTTCAGCGGCTAGACAATAACTTTCCGTCAAGTTTGATTTCATGTGCAAATACCCTACCAGCAACTGATTTTCAAAATAATTAGCGATATTGACTTGGGGTAATTTTCAATTAATTAATATTGAATCAATTTTGTTAATTGATACAATTAATTACCTTTGCCCATTCATGGGTGAAGAGATACCCAACTTCATAAGCTCCCCAGACAAAAAGCTCCCCAGATACCTAACAAAAAATTAGTCGCTTATAGTTTTCCGATTGTCCGTCACGGAGGAGAAGGAGGGTCTGTCATATTCTGGGTCTGTATCAAGTACACAGAAGCGGGTCTGTTAGTTGAGGTATCCGTCAAACTCAACCAGCAAGACTACATTGAGCTGCTAGATAACCAAGTTTTGCCATTTGCACAATATCTGATTACAGGAAAATCTGTTGCTTTGCCTATCTTCTTGGGTGGAAACTGACCGGTGCATCGGGCTTGAACTGTCATCAATTGGCGCGACAGTCATGCGGGATTTGTCAGACATCTAGATTGGCCCACTAATACACCAGATACGACCCAAACAGAAAATTTGTGGACTGATTACCTAGGATGAAAAGTTAGACGGTGAGAAGATCGTCCAGGTTGTGTGGCTGCACTATGAGATCAGTTGACTCATGAGTGATTTAAAATCGACCAGGTGTACATTAGGACACTTATCGACTCAATGCTGCGTAGAATTGCTGCCATTATTCGTGCTCGTGGAGGTCTTAGACCATAGTTGTAGCAGGGGACTCATTTTTGTCCGGATAGCTCTATTTACTTTGACTGGCTGTTACGAGTATCTGTATTACCCTGATAATTCCAAGGGGTAAACATAGCGTAGCTGTGCAAGTAAAACAAAATTCTGACCATCGGTGCTAAGTAATATGTTGTGAGCTTTTGCTTCCTTAACTATTAGTTTTAATCTAATAAGTTTTTCCTTTGAAAATTTGGGGACTTATTCATTTACTGTGATGTTTTATTAATCATCTAGAATAGAAGTCTGATCAATCTGCGTCGATAACAAATGTAAACACCACAGTTTACACCAACGTATGGTAATATTTTTCCTCTCACTGTACATAAATGTACATTATTGAGACGTCGAAGCTTCTGTCATGTTTGACCTATGTGGAGGTAATATTTTATTCCTGGTGTTTAATTTTATTGGCCTCGTCTACAACTTTACTCCCCCGTCATTCTACTCGTAATTGCATCGGTGTCTCATCTGTGCCGAAAGCATAATCCGACGCTTCTCGTGTGTCATATTCTGCGTCGTAAATGCTATCTAACGTCATTTGTTTTTCGCATTGGAATGCGTTCACTTTCGCTGCCGTGAATTTATGCCAATTTGTCCCGGTTGCAGAAAAAATGCAAGTCAGATGTGCAAAACATGGCTTTATTGGAATGTTGAGAGCCGTGGGATCGTAATTTGTGATTTTGTTACGGAGATAAGTTTTGTCCAAATTTCCGTAGTTTTGTTTGAAACGCGTGCTGCCCATAGCTTCATTTCGAGCTTGAACAGCATGGTTATAAGTATAATTATTTTCCCAATGCATACTAACATTCCGGTGTAAGAATTTTTCTTAACAGTCAGTGACTTCTTCTTTAATATGATGAATCGTCCAATACATAAGCGCCTATATTGAGTCACATATTTTGATAGTTCCTTTCACAGGCAAAGTCGGATAATCCACAATTCAATTCAAACTACCCTGTTAGGATTCAACGATAACCAAACTCAGCAAAATCTTTACATCGCCACATTTCTGCCAAGATGTTTATCTACATCTTTTCTGTGAAGTTTTCGTAAAGAATGCGCTAAATCTGCCGTCTGTCGCTTTGGTGTTGCTGGTCCGTTGGATCTGCAATCCTTACCTCCACTTCCCCTGTGTTAGATTTACTCAATATCCTGGCTTTGCCAATAGCATGTGGACACCATTACTCTGCTGGTCCTCTCGCTCTTTCTCTTGCGAGGCTTTACCAAGTGAAAATTTGCAAATCTGTGGGATTTATCCGACCCTGTCATTCTCAGATTGCGTGCGTGGTGTGTTCGCTACTAATGGTGAGGGATTCTAATGAAACTAATGAACTGTTGCTGCCGTTGAAGTTCTAGAATGAGATTAGCATCTAATTAACTTGGGTTCTAGGTATAATAGTTTAAATTTATGTTATTTCTGCTTGAAAATAACTCAGATCTCATCATAAATTTTTCGTCAAACTGGATGTTTCAAAGAAGTTCCTTGAGGGTAAAATTGAATTTCTTTGTTCAGTCGCTGATAAAATAAAAAAATATATCGCACAAGAATTCGAGAGATTCAGACTTGCTCGTTATGTAGAGAAACTGAGTTTGTTTACGGTAACGAGAAATCCTTTGTAATTCAGTATCTTAATATTCGTTACTAGATGGCACGCCCTGCCAAAAATGGCCGCGGATAAATAATCTTAATTTCTTATGTTAACTCTGACATGAAATAACGTTATTTTCAGTATCACTGATACGGACTGCCTTCTCCGACAGTCTCACTCACTGACTAGGAATACAAACCCGGGAATTTTCTCCTCTCAAAATTATGAAGGGCGTTACAGAGAGACGGACGGATGGACCAATCAAGCAACACTGGGCAATTATTATATAATTGGTTAGTGGGATACAATAGTCTACAAGGAAGGACTGCGACGTCAAGTAGACGTGGGAGGCTGCGCGCGGGCATAAGACGGTGAGGGACAGTTCCCGTGTGTTGTCTGCTGGAGAAAACAGTGCCGAGTTTGGTAGAGACGCTTCGGCCACTAGAGACATTACCGTGCCCTGAGATCTCGATGTACTGTGTTACATTGTATTGTACGTCGCTCTGTGTTTTTAGTGCTCAGTATTTAATGATCTCCTTGCTACTCTGCTATAAAGATGAAAAGTGCCATGTATTTAGTCTAAACAGTTATTGAAGGCATCTCCTTTCCAATTTTTTCCCGATTTTATCTTTCTGACTACGGCGTTGTGCGCAATTATATCTTTAGCTTAGTATACTCTAGAGATTTTGCTCAATTTTCTTTTCAGTACACTGAAACAAAACAATATTTCAGCATCACACCACTGACTTTTAAGTGACGCTCCATGTTCCACCGGAAGAAATTTACCTACATTTTACACCTAAGTCTAGTAGCGTGGCTACAAGCGTAGTTTGTCAGGCTTCTTAGAATTGGGCGCGCTTTGTGGGAACCTTGATTGACGGCCACCGACTTGACGCTCAGGGCAACATCGCTCAGCAGCTTTGTCGATGGTTTGCTCGGCGTTGAAGAAGAAAGCTGAAC
>VOMN01016900.1:0-17637 GCA_014899125.1 Orchestia grillus | reverse complement strand
GCACTCAAATTGTTCAATATGTATACAAACACCAATATTATTGGAACATGAACGAGTTGCACGAACGTTCTGACCCGTGCCGTCATTTGGCGTCGGGAGGGCGTAGCGGAAGGTTTTAGGTTCAACGTCAGATATAAGTAAACTTCTGAATCCAAGTTACATTTTCAAGTCTGTCGTACAATTTTGTGGTATTCAAGTAGTATTGATATTAACTCATTGGAATGATTTTAACTAAAGTTTGTATATTTAAGAAATTCCTTGAGGATGGTCGAAACGTTACAATTTTAAATATATTGACTTCGAGGTGTTTTGTTTAGCATTTGACTCACTTTGAGTATCTTAATATCAATACCAATATAGTAATGTTTTTAACATCCCTTACACACTATGAACTAAGAAAAAAGTAACACCAATGATTAATCTACATGGAAGTTACTACCCAAATTATCCGTAAGCTCTACGTTATAAAAATGATAAAATATCTCCTGAACATATCTCCGAGGAATACATCTACGAGCCTTGCTCGAGGAACACCACCAGCAGATGCTCTGACATACAAGCGAGGAGACGAGTTCTTGGAAAAAATTCGACAGATGAAAAGGCATCTGCAATTTCGCAGACATTAGACATTAGACCTCGTTACTGCGATTTCGCTGTCGAATTATGAATTATGCTTAAGACGTTAGACCTCGCAGACCTCCACAACAAGCCTATGTGTGAACAACCACACTCTATGAGCGATACATCTTGGAAGCACTCAACCAGAGCTCTTCATTACAGATTATCATGCACACTAATTAGAGTAATTGCTTTGTGTCCATTGTATTCTATTGTTATGCTAGTTCATTTACATACGACACAGCTCAGAAATACATAAATTTGTAACCGAAATGAATGTTTCACTACAGCGATATAATGTTATAATGTAATTTAGCTCACAGACACAGAAAATCCTTGAGCCGTAACCTCGTTTTCCTGCAACAGAAACATTTGATGGATTTGAAACATTTTGAAATATTTATTTACTATAAGTAATTTAGATCAGATACAGGTTTACAATCAAATGAGGAATGACGAAGAACTGGGATCAGGATATATACCACATGTAAGCCCGAATAAGCTACAAGGCTTTTAGGCCGACCTAGATAGAAAAGAAGGCTTTCAATTTAAAGCACATCAATGATTAATAACAAAAAAGGCTTAACCTCTTAACGTATTACCCCGAGAAGGCCGGTGTTGCATTCACACGGTCGGTGTCACAGACAGTGACCGTGTGAATGCAACATCTACGTCCACGAGATATCTCGGGATATTACGTTGAGGGGTTAAGGTTATGTTACAGGTAGTATGTTACAATAACTGAATGAGTTGGGTAAAATTAAATATCAGAGTCAAAACATGGTATGACTTTAGCAATTTAGGTGAGAGATTACATGCATACACATATTTGAGCATATATCCATTTAGGTCGACGTTTACGAACGTATGTATACTCCTATAAAACAAGAGAGTATAAAGATTTGGAATTCACACCAAGCTGGCACTTCAAACCATTCTCTATGCACGGAATCAATGACTCCGTAGCGCTTCACCGCATGACTTCACTGCCTGTGAGCGCAAATGAGCTCTAAGAGATCAATACGCGATAATTCTGTCCAGTCTTTGCTGTCTGGACAGATTTACGAAGTGCAATAACACCCTTCATTGATGTCAGTCTAATCTACATGGATGGAACTCTTACTTTTCTGTCATAAAATTCCATGCCAACTGGATAACAGATGCGTCTTGGCGACTCTCTTAAAACCTCCTCCGTGAAACACTGTAGATGTAAAAGTTTTTCAATCAAGTAAATCGAAGTATTTACCCAAGATATTTATATTGTTTTAGAAGAAGCAAATGAATGTTACAACTGAGATTTGGATAAATTGCTACTCGTGGGCACAAACTATATTTATAACTTTCAGGGTATCCTACTGGATGATATTTTTATCATACACATACATGAACTGTAGATAGAAAGAATCACCTCTCTAATGCAGGCAAATCTTCTCGGTGTTGTTCAACCCCCTGCACTAGTAATGTTCAAATGCATTATGTTGATGAACCCTGAACTCCGCCAGCAAATTTTAAACTGCAGTTCTGATAAGTACATGCGAATGTGCAAGGTTCCCTTCAAAAATCCTCACGTCTTATTTCATCACTAGAAAAACTCCGACAAGAAATGTGCCGCCTTCACTGACGTGTCAAGATTTAGATGTCTGCGATGATGTTTCTCGGGTGAAATAAAATTAATTGAATCTATGATATGACATATTTCTCAATGCGTTTAAAAGAATAAACCGGAATGAATTTAATTCATATTTTTAAGTCGTTTATGGGATGATGCGATATTGTCTGAATATTTATTCAAAAGGTTTGGTCTATGTACGTCTTGACAGCGAAGCTCAAGAATAATAATTAGGTGAATATTTATTTGGAACGATTGGTTTAAATGTTGACCGTACAGATCAAGAGTAGGGGTTTTGGAGTATAATGTGTACGAAAAAAATACGTAATGTAGTATTTCCATTATTATTTTCTTCAGACGGTGTCTATATACACTTATGATTGTCCAGTATATACATCTTGGGCACTCGGCCCAAAGTCGATATGCTGGTCGTATTTGACAATAAAATATTTCTTACATCGTGAGGTAGCCGTTTTTTTCTGCTTTTTCTGCCCCCTAGCTACTGTTTACTTTAGTGAACAACTTACCCTACGCTTACTCTTGGTTGGTTTGCCTCGGCTGCTATATTTACTTTACAAAAACTTTAGTTCAGCTAGTCAGATTCACACCCGAAACAAGTTTCATACAATTTTCAAGGACAGATTACTCTTAGGAATCAAGCGCAAACTCCGATTGCTAAGAAGTGAGTATTTTGGTTTCTTTTCCTTTTTCATCTCCCACGTTTGAGAACATATGAAGAAGATTGTAAAATACACATGAGAAGAAGCTTCACTCTAATTACTGAGTATTTTTGATCAGCTAAACCTCGTAGTTTGTTCCACGTACACACATTTAATGGAAATAGAATAATATTTTTCAGCTCCTTATCATGTGTTAGGTTTGGTCCATTTGATTAAAATTAGGTTGCCAATTCATTATCCACAAATTCTGATCATGCTTCCACTCCCAATCTATTTGAATGTAAATAACCCGCAATTGCAGTGACCTTGTGGTCTCAGTTCCCTCGGTGGCGCAGTGAGGGTCCTGAGCTGTGCATGTGTGGTCGGAGCTGTGCAGCAAACTAGGCTGAGTTTGTACAGCAGTGCAGTGAGGGTCCTGTGCTGTGCATGTGTGGTCGGAGCTGTGCAGCAAACTTGGCTCAGTTTGTACAGCAGCGCAGTGAGGGTCCCGTGCTGTGCATGTGAGGTCGGAGCTGTGGAGCTGTGCAGCAAGCTTGGCTCAGTTTGTGGCCTGTTTAGCAGTTATTCAAAAGCGTCTTCCCTTAGAATTTTTCTATTTCCTTCAAAGGAAACTGATATCAGAAAAAATATACATTCGACGCATAAATAGATGCTGCTTTATATATTATTTCAACTGAAGTAAATTTGAAATCGTCACCAAAGAATGTTATATGTACTATGATTGATATAAAAAATTATTTTCACCAATGGACATAGTTTGCTATTTTTTCTGAACATATGGTCGAAGTTTGAGCCCTTTTCCTTCTAAAAAGTTTCCACTGGGATTTTGTATTTTCGTGGAACCGAAAACGTATTTCAGACAATGAGAACTTTCTCTTAATCACCGTCATATAAACTGTCATTGTACGAGTGGATTTCAGTATGATCCTGAATTTTGTTGGTACCAAAGTTTGTGCTTCATCAATGTTTATGCTATCGAAGCAAATACATATTATTCATCACATTTCTTTCGCTGTAGGTATCTGCATGGATATCTTCCGTCAAATTCATTTTTATATTCCAGGTAGCCTATTTCTATTCCTGCCATCGGTAACAAGTTAAAAAGGCCGTCACTAACGAGCTGTGCAAGGTGTTTGAAACGAGACGAGATTGGATAAGGACCTTTTAATCTGATGGGCCTGTATCGGTCACGACACCTAATCGTGCTTCCGCTTATAAAACCAACTAGCATCGTAATTAACTGTGGCAGACTAGACATGATGCACTTCTGTACCTTTATTGGAACACATCAATCATTGAGACATTGAAAAACATCAGACTCTGGCTAAAGATCTAAGCGTCGAGTTTTTTATTTGCACCCGACCAGCCTTAAACCCTTGGGGTTGGCCTACGATTTCTGATTAGCTCTGACACGCCGTGACTTCTACCTAGCTGGACAATGCACGATGGTGGCCTACACAGCGCACGCTCGATCGAGCGCGGATAATCGATGGTTCACGTAAATCTCAAGTCTGAGCATGTAGCCATGCTCCTGTGAATCATGCACAGGATTTTAACAAAAACCAGCGCTGATTTTGCTGACGATAAAAAGGTGATACGGCCGGTGGCAAGCCCGCGATAACAGGGCGTTCTTTTGATGGATGACTGTTGTTAATACGCTTCTGATGAGCGTAACATGGCCGATCACCCTGAGCATACACTTTATTACTGCCTTGACGGTTAAAATGTGGCAATAATTCAGCAGTCAGCGTCAAATCTGTGTTAGAATAACAATTTCCACTAGAGTACTAGGAATAGCTCTCTCTCGCTCGTTCCGTCTGCTGAGAAAGCGGGAGGTCACATTCATAGTGAAAATACTTGGATTCTGAAATTGAAGCTGAAAAAGGCTCTTAATTAAAGAATTCATAACTTATTGCGAAACAGCAAGTATTTTGTTAACCCATATATATATATATATATCAATGAGTATAATATACGAGTGGAGCTTCAGGTTTTAGTGTAAATTTAGCAGTGAAAAATCCCTTATGTATTAGTATGTTTAATATTAGTAGTAGTGTGATAAACTTACATACAATCAGTGTGAAAATCAAAGCATTCTTTCCTTTATTAGTCCTAAAGTAGTTACTCGGCTTTTTGAGATATATGATGAAAAACTCTACATTTTACGTAGAAAAAATATCACTAAATTAAACTCAACGCCCAACGTCACTTATGTAGAGCATAACTGTTCCAACATAGTACACCTGAGCAGACGCCACTCGTCTCATGGACTCAGTGACTTACGCTACTAACCACAGGAGAAGTAAGAATTGTACAAAATTGTGTCAATGACCCGTGTAAACAACTGAGACTAAAATGAAATTCGTCGTTTTTTTTCTACAAGGGCTTATAAGTAACCATGTCCCAACGACCGCGCCGTGGAAAAACACAGACTTGTTATCTGTGCGTATTTGGGCAGATTTGACAGCTCCAAAGTCAACAAACTTGTAACCACGAGCTCTGGCGCAGTAAATGCACGCTAAAACAGCTTCGCCGGGGCGTATTCAGCACCACATTCAGCTCCACATTCAGCGCCATTCAGCACCAGGGAGCAGCAGCACGGCCACAGCAGGCTGCTTGTCTCTTCAGGATCTCACACCCACAGGCAGGAGGCATCAAGCGTTTCCAATGTTCTCAAAAGCAGTAACACTTTGGATTCCATGTGCGAAGTTAAGCTAAATTTGGTTGAGTACAGAGGAACATTGCTCAAGTGAGCCCGTGCAAATAGGAGAGACTGAATTTTACAGCAGACGCTGAATTTTTTGAGAAAGGAGAGACAGTAACGAGGGATATGTGAATGTCGGTATGAGCGCCATATATGAATAAACATTTTCAGGAAATGATTTCGAATTAATAGTGACACAAAAGCGGACTCTAGCAATGCTGCTGTGTTGGGAAGGTGTTCAATGGTATTTGAAGAAAATTTGTGTGAGTTTATTGGACTTTTTGGTCAGACTGCACATCGAACGCTAATTTTTGTGATGAATCAGTTGACTAATCAAGCATGCATCAATAATGTCTCTTCATAATGGAAGCTGAGATAAGTATAGAAGAATATGATTTTTCATGAGGTGCGAGTCTGCTGTGCGATGCTGGCAAGGCAGACGACAGAATATTCATAGTCAAGATCCGAATGATGCAAGAAAGATGAAAGTCGGGAAAGGAAGGAATGCTTCGCATTTCTCGGGAACGTCTGAATCAGATTTTTTTCTGCCATATAGTTAAGGCCGGAAAAATTTTCCCCAGTAAACGCTGTTAATCCTTGCAATCATCGTGACAGCTGTCGTGTTTTATGTCGTGTTTTTATATGCATACGTCGTGCATTTATAACATCCACGGTATCCTATGTGAAATAAACTATCATGTTTTTGGAAGCGATAACCTACTTAATTGAGATGAAAATTGTACACATGAGTTGAGTCAGTCACTTTTCGTCAACACTGTGCTGTGCAAGTAGCTCTTTCATGGGAAAAATAGCAGTGAGCAGAATGATAAAGATTGCAAATAAACATGAAAAAAAATAAAACTGGGGACCGTCAGGCAAGTAAGAATCCTTCGAAAAAGAATGTGATCTTAAAATCAAGAAACCGTTTAAATTTAAACATATTTTGGAGGCTAAAACCGTATATTCATGGAAACAAACACACGAAGTAAAGGTAAGGCACAAAGTATGCAAGAAAAGTTGGCCAACTCATTGACCTAAGGGTCCTTCACACGATCAGTCAACGTCTGAAGGCAGCGTCGGCAGACACCCAAACATGGGAAGCGAATGCTAACTTTTTCCCCAATTTTGGAGTCAAGTCGGAAGTAAGGGACCGTACAGTCGCATGACTTTAACTGACCATGTCTAGGTTTGTTGACGTCGCAGTCTTCTGTGATCAAGCGCGATGAGTTTCAACGGTTGAAGACGCGGTTCACAACTGAACTTCCGGAGATCAGGGATCATTTTTACAGCTTTACGTTGAATTTACTCCGTTTTCTGATGTTTCATCGTAGTGTAGGGGTAGGAGAAGTATGAGAAGGCGTATGAGGAAAGTATAAGGAGAAGTATGGTAAGAAGAATGAGAAGTGTGAAGAGAAGTGAAAAAAGAAATACGAGGACCCGCGTGTTAAGAAGTACGAGCAGAGGTATGATGAAGTACGGGCATGATGAAGAACTACGAGTAAAGGTATGATGAAGAAAAGCGAGTAGAAGTATGATGAGAAGTTAGAGAAGGCGTATGATGACCGGTGCAACTTACTGAATCCTTATAGATTTTTGTGAGTACTAAGTTACGTGAAACTCGTCCAAAGTGCTAGCACTCGTCTCTGCCTCATTTCAGCTACGCCTCCTGCCTGCCTCACTTGGTATGCCTGCCTGCCTCACTTCAGCTGTGCCTCCTGCCTGCCTCACTTGGTATGCCTGCCTGCCTCACCTCAGCTGTGCCTCCTGCCTGTCTCACTTGGTAGAAAATTCAGGCAGAGGGAGCATGGAGTGGGCGCATTCGTTTCCATTACAAAACATCTCATATTTCTTACAGGTTTGGCCACAATATGAGAAGCTGAATATTAAAAATTAAAATTTAAAAAACGTGAATGGCCATGCTGTAGGTTTGTGAGTATAAACTAAGGATAATTTTCATAATGGCTGCGATTAGTTAATATAAGAGAAAGATTTCTCATTGAAATACACCCGATAAATCAAAAGCATTGAAAATTGCAGGGTATGAGGACAAGAATGATACCAATTCGTATTGGAACATCTCTATTCATACTCTCCATTTAAGCAAAATGAAATTGAAAATAACGGACTGTACATCCATGAAAGTATACATAAGGATTCATGAAGACTGGCTGACCAACTTAGCAAAGCCTGTGCATTCGAGAAGATAGAGAGAATTACAATTCTCTTTGTCTTATTGTTTTGAATTGTACTTCCCAGCGGTAGCTGAGTTCTCACATGACTGACTCAGCTTTCATCGTCCAAATGTAAACAGCCGTATCGCTGTATTTAAACCATGTATAACCTTAGGCGGGCAAAGAGAGATTCAATTCACCGGTTGTCAGATGCACGTAGAGTTTCGCTCGCCCTGCATAAAGGAGAAGCGTTGAGGACGCCATGTCTTTTAAATCCATTTTTGGTAACGGGAGCGAAGCCTAAGCTAAAGTAAGCCTTGAATGCTGCAAATTTGATAAGGCCTCTGCAACAACAGCAAGTCGTGGTGAGCTCTGGGCATCATGCATTGCTAAACTATACGACTACGCAAGTATTCGACGTGCGTCGTGCGTAGAGGGAAGTATTCTGAAGTATTCGATATGCGTTTGGTATAAAATTTGATTTGCGTGCGGGAAATACAGGAAGTACTAGTACTTCAACTTTTTATACAAGAAGAACGAGTACGGGAAATACAGAGAATATATAGAAAGTACTAGTACAGATAACTTTCAATGTACGTCGTGCTTGTTTTGAGGTAAGACTTGAATAGTGTTCTACGTTGTTTATTCCACGTATTCGTAACATGTGTTCTCGAGTCATGAGCACATGTTTGGAATCCGATAACGTGATCGTTTGTCAGGAACTAAAATTTAGAACACAACTGAAAGAGTGCATAAAACAAGAACAACGTGTACCGAGGACCATTTGTAGGTAATTTCAAAGTACGTGTTACACAGACAATATCCTGTTCGTCATGGAAACACATCATTTTTTTGCTTGTAAACGTGCAAGAACCTAAGGAAACGCAACTAAATAAAGAAGAATGCTGTCATCGTCTTTTTCTGATTTCGAGATCACTGTCTTTCTGAAAGTCGCCCGCTCATTCATCTTCAAACTTCGGAGAGAACTTGAAGTCGCCAGTGGCAATGTGAAAACTGTTCCCACACGTAACGACATCATCGGTGCTAGGGCAGGACCAAGTTACCCAATTTCATGGATTCTGTCAGAGCTGCTATCGCATTACATGATCGTACTCGGCAAGAAATTACAGATTGAAGGGACCACGATTTGAAGAGGGCTCCTGACATCCTCCGTTACGAGTCGCACGTGATGGGCAGAGGCCAATTCATGACCCAGGAGAACAGAGTAACTTGAGCCAAGCGCCTCTTGAGCATGCGGAAACGTCCGGACCAGCCAAGACTGGTTCTCATTCTTTTGAGCTTTGCTCAGTTTTTTCGAATAACCAATACTTCGTCAAGGACTAGAAGGTAAACCGTAAAAATGAGCGGTAGCCGTGTACAATATCCGTGAATGTTTCGACCTTCATGTCCTCTGAACTCCCCGCCTACGAACTGGTTCTGGGTGTTGCCACCAGACTCCACGCTTCAAAAATATAAATAAAACAACGATTAATTGAAACATCCGGTTCCAAATGCTTTCTTCCTAACATAATCTACTGATATAAGTTCCACTCTTCAAATATATTGTTTTACTTAAAGAACTCATTCGTCTGATTCTGAAATTTGAACCTGGGAAATCTATTCGGCTGAAATTACACTTTATTACAGAAAATAAACTTAGAGAATTTTTTCCAAGCAAAATTACATTCCTACGCACACCCTCACTCGCCGCTTGCTGCTTCATCACCGAGCAAACTAATGAATACCGACACACTCAGAGGTGTTAATATTTTTAGGAGTATTGTTCTTTGCAGATAAAATTCTCAACTTGACATGCAATTTATCTTTTCATTTTTTAACGTTAGAAAAATAACTCGGCAGGTAAGCAGTACAATTGACTGAAAAACAAAATTGATAGCAAATAGATATACATCAGTCATTCTTCACCGAGGGTACTAAGACCTAAAAACTGTACAATCATCACGACGATGCCAAACTGCTTCTTTCCTACTTCATGTAGGATGAATTGGCTCGTGTCCACGAGTATGAGCTGTACAAGGCAATGTGAATGTCGAGGCTACGAGAAAGTTTAATTAAATAAAATCAAAGTAACCATGAGGCCATTAGCATGAACGTCACGCTAGATCAAATATAGGAATTACAACTCTCCGTTATCGAAATGTTCCTCTTCTTCATGATAACTTATTTAATTTACAGAAATTGAGACACAACTTTAAACTGGAGCTAGATAATATCTTGCGCGAAGGTGAGTTGTCAATCCATCTTTTCCGCACAGATTTCGAAACCTGGATGGCCTTGGCAAATGTAATCCTCCAATATATATATATAAATAAATAAATATACATAAATGTATATATATATATATATATATAAATTGTCGAACATTGCTGTATACATATATATATGTATACAGGTGACATATATATATGTATACAGCAATGTCCGACAATTTACTCCTCGTTGTGAGATTCTGGTGTTTTGGTTTGCGTATTTGAGTATATGGAGTAATGTCAGTGTAATTAGGTCGCTGACAATAGTTTCAAGACCTCAGTATAAATTCTTCGTTATTTTCTCAAAGTATCAGAGCAGAAGTCAAGTTTAAGAAGGCTTGTAAAGTCGCGAAGAGGGAGAGTCGGTAAATCGACTTCATCAGTCGCGAGATCTAAGTCTAAAGTCGGCAGATCAGACTCAGCGAAGGAGGTTATCGAGAGCCGGGAGATCAAAATTGAGATCCCGAGGATCTCCGTAAAACGAGGGATCAATTTAGAAAACGGAGTCGAGAACTGCTCGCAACATGGCAACTCAGAACGCTTCTGTCCGTTTTCCTAGAGAAGAATGCTTGGATTTCTTTTCTTTTTGAGAATTTCAAATATTTGAATAAAGTACGCCCATTTGAAACTAAAGCATTTATTCGTTTCTATTGCTGCAAGTCTTTTTTAGAGGTAAATCGTATATTTCGAATGTTGGCGTTCACGCAAGAAGTGTTTTCGGTGTCACGCCGCTGCCGCTACACGGTAGGCCAAATCTAACTCCTCATCGTTCAATCTGTTCCAAACATCGGGCAGGCAGCCTACTAGTGTTGCACGTTGCGAATTTTATTTACGTTCTCATGAACCACCGTGGGAGGAGCCCGTATTCGCGAGTATCTATGTATATGTACTCGAAGAGTAAAAGTTATAAGTAAACAATGATTGATTCGTTTTTCCTTGCCCTATTTTTATCTATTAGCTATGAGTTCACATTTATACTACATTCTAAAAACCGTTATCAAGAAACACTTGAATCATTGATAAACGAGAAATAACTACATGATAGAGCACAACAGTCACCTCGAAGCAAACTCAACTGTCGCTCTAAGAACATGTCCGCTCAAGGACCAAGACTTTGTATTCCCTCCAGTGTACAACAAGGCTCAGTGAATTCTTGATGGTCATATTTTGTCCGCTTATTCCCCGGTATAAAAAGGTGGAATTTCGCTCGTGTCAACAATATTCCTCCTGCTCTACGACCGTTCGTTTCATATCTACTCCAATTAGACTGAAGAGAAAAAATTCTTAACTTGCGTAATAATTTTATATATAACTGTCTTGTAGTGAAATGAGACTACTCGAAATATCATTAATTGATGCTACGATACGAACGTGAAAAGAAGAAGGTGAATGCGGCCTGAGTAAATCCTGCGCCCTTGCTGATTCGTTCCATGCGCCCCAATTAGTGTAATGGCAACCGTGGGGAAACGTGATCAGAGCCTTGAGGGATGAATAAAAGTGAATTTCCATGAAGCAGCCAAAACTGTGCAACTGAAGTATCAGTAACGCTATGAGCTGTTTACAGAGGGGATAGAAAATCAGTCTCGGAGGAAGACACTTCATTGCGAAATTTTATTCAAACTCTTCGATAAAATAAGTCCTGAAGCCCAACGCGTGCCTTCCCACGTGTCCAGCATCACACAAAAGGCACCGTCGGAAAAACGTGAGTCATTCTGAAGAGCCAAATCCGGCGTGCCCCAGAGGCAGTCCGGTAATACGAAAGCCGGTGTCTAATTAGATTACTTTCGGACCACCGCGTGCTCTCAAGCCTCTTTTCTATGTAGATGCTTAATAATAATGATACAGGTAAAAAGCAATAGCTGGAAAATAGAAACGGTAGAAGAATATAAATTTCAGTCAGTTTATTCGCTTAGAACAAAATTTTTGAACACTTTTTTGGATTTAATAATTTTCTGTACTGCATTCACACTCTAGGATTTGTTGCGAAGGCCGACCATCACTGCAGATCCACTTGCACTTCAGTAACATAACAAGTCATAGCACACTGAAGATTCACTTCTTCATGCCCCGTAGCCCCATAGACGCGCTGGCATCCCCCTCACTTGAACAGTACAGGAATGACGGAGCAAAATGCAAAAAGAAACGCGATAAGCTCCCGTCAGCTCCGATTGGTGTACTCCCGAGACTTCTCTTTCTCTCTCTCTCTCTTGAATTTGGGTAAGAACTCGCGAAACCTTTTCACTCAATCCCACTCACACTCTAACATCTTTACTCTGAGAAAAAGAGGACGGAGGGAGTGAGACAAGACTACAGCCAGAGTATATAGACTACAAGCCTCCGTGACCCATTTCAGGCTTTTATCCAATCATTTAAAACTCATTAAGAATATTTATTTTACGGAGCTCCTCACTTCATTCGTCCATCCACCAATGTCTCGGTCAAAAGTTAACCCTCCTTCCGCCAGTAACGAACTTTCTCACGTGACCAAAGCGAACTCGTTTATATCATTTGAACGTGTAAGGGAATTGACAAAACAAACAGTAAACGCGCGTCCGCACTCCTGATTTACTTACATTTAGCTACGCGAACTCTTAGAGTGTCACTTGGCATCCGCATTTCGTAGCTCAACTCAATGAAGAAGTGTTATCTGACTAGGGTAATTTATTGTCTACTTCATTAGTTGATTTTTGTGAAGCTTGTCATATTATTTGGATCGTCCAGAGCAATAAATCCTCGTATTACTGTGATTCGGTGTTTGCTTGTTTGCAGACGACACTGCGGGCGGCACCGGAAGAAGCCAGAACTGTGGTTCGAAGCCGCGGCTGCTGTATGGCAACCGGTTCGTTTTGCAGACGTCATCTCTAATTTCTGAAGCCTTTTGCTGAATTTCATTTTTTTTCGAAGTACTGACCTTAGAAGTAATTTATTGGTGTATTACCTAGCCGTTAGTTTTCAGCGTCTATTTTCCTTCTTAAACTTGTCGCATTAGTTCCTGTTAAATGTGTTTTATTCCTTGCTTTTGCTAATTATATATTAGACGTCGGCGTTTATGGTATTTTCATTTTTGTGACATCATAGGTTAACATTCCCGCTTTTTTATCAATCCCTAACGGTGCATGAAGAGTTCAAGGAAGAAGTTTGACCTGTTGCGCCATGAGAACCTGCTACGCTCTTCTACGTAGTATCGAGGTCCAGGTGCCAGTTCTAGCATAGTTCAAACTGAAAGTATGTCCAAACCACCGTAACATTCTACGCTCTCACATCCGTCAGTCAGCTCTCACATCCCTCAGTCAGCTCTCACGTCCCTCAGTCAGCTCTTACATCCCTCAGACAGCTCACACATCCCTCAGTCAGCTCTCACATCCCTCAGTCAGCTCTCACATCCCTCAGTCAGCTCACACCCCGTATCTTCTGTCATACTCCCCCGCTGCTCAGGCAATTACACCACTCCTCTGGCATGCTCCTCACCACCCCACTTCATAGTCCCTGTGGTGCCCGCTGCCGGTCTGTGCACAAAACAAAGCAGTCGGGACAGTCACTCAACCAAGACTCGAATGCACTTCTTCATCTTTTCAAAAATCCCATTGTCTGGTTTCTCATCTTTTCAAAAATCTCATTCTCTGGTTTCTCTTATGCATCGATGATCGGCGGACCACAAAAATGGCTGAAAAATAAGGTCGCAATAAAATAGTTCTATTCAATCCAATGTCGAGTTCGAGGGGAAAAAACTTTTAGAATAATTGCAAAAGGGTCCGTGTTAGCGAATTTTGAATTTATGGCAATATTTATCAATATCACTTGTGATTATGCCAGTATTGGGGATTTTTTCTTTCTCTGACGCCTCAGTTATAAATTTATGGAGCACCGAAAAAAGTTCAAGTGCATTCAAACTACAGGCACAGCTTTGTCATCAGTCTAAGTCGATCCTTCACGCGACGTTGGTGCTGAATTAGAACCGTTTGTTTTCAATAATTTCCAAACCCTGTTGTTTTTTCAATCGTTAAATAAAAACCATAAATATGTAGGTGAACAATGTCGCTCTTAAAATTTAAATTTTCAACTGCATTCATTTATAATGTTCTATTGAACAAAGTTATGACATTTTTGCTATTTTAGAGACCATTGATGCCTAGAAAATTTATGATATCGAAGTATTTATGATATTGTTCATAAACAAACCAAAGAACTTTGTTTTAGACGTAAAAACCTTTCTGAAGTTTTGTACAGTATATGGTTTGAAACTCCGGTAAAAACTTACTGATTGTACTAATATATATTTACACGTGCTGTATATTCCAAAGCTGCAACAATAATCGTATAGTAAGATTTACCTTAGTCACTCAAAGAAAGAAGCAATAATCCGGTTCCATACTGACGAAATAACAGTATCTTTTTGATGCCAAGTAACGGATAAGATTCAGTGACATTTCAAGATGTCATCACGCTGTTAGGATTCTTCGTTGTCAGACACAGGGTTCTTCCGTCACATGGGCCATAATGAAGTAACGTCTGACTTACTAGCACAAGATGAAGGGAACAGATAACCTTGGATTTTCCAAACAAGTTGAAATTGTCCCTTGAGTGATAAACAAAAAATTCGGTCGAAGTTGTCGAACGGATAGAAGTTATAATTAAACAATCTAAGTTTTAGCTATGTTGCGAATGACTGCCTTCTTCGTAATTACGGCCAAGTAAAAGTTCCTTCGGTTAAATGATCGATGCAGAAATTACTGCTTTATTTGCCTGGCCAGACCTAAAAGTGAGCAACGGCAATCTTAGTCGCCATAATTTTTGCATGGCGGTGTTCAGCAAATTTATTGAGAACGAAGGAACTTTGAGCTTTACGCTATTAGTAAGTGGGCATTGCACTATCAAAGACTTCAAGGCATAGAACAGAATAAATTTCGTTCCGATCAATTGGTTCACTGGCTTGCAATTCCTGTAGAAACACAAGGAAAATACAAATGACGAACAGAGAACTACTGTTGTTGATTGGTGATGTTTCACTCTGTACTGCCAGAGGAACGTTCCATGAGTATCTACATGTATTTAAAAGTCTATTATTTCGAGCTCTCTTATTTAACGGGCCGTTACTCTTCTGAGGTGATATGATTTTTATGGATGGCAACGCTACCATCCACTGCGCTCCCATCGTTCGAAAGTGTGCAGCTTAAGGAGAATGGCTCACCATTTAATCATATGGAATGGCCCCCAAAATCTCCAGATTTTAATCCAATCGAAATTTAACGGAAACAGCTTGAGATTTCTCCGTGTGTCAACCATTTTTCGATTGTCATCGCACTATTTGCGTCAACGACTGCTCCAGTGGTGAACAAAATTGAAAGTAGAGTAATATCAAAATACAGTGTCGGTTGTACCGCGTGAGGATACAGCTATAATTCATTCTAAAGAAGTTCTTATAATTATCAATGCATTTGCAGTTTTTCTTATGTAATTTCTGCATGAGCCCTTTTCTCTTACGTAATTTAGGATTTCAGATTGAACGAAACCTAAATAAGTGCAAACTACATAATTCATTTCATGCTACGCAGCTCGTTCGTCTCTTCGGGCCCCCCTTAACAGCCTCAACTAAACATATTTAGCGATTGAAGTTTTACCCTGAATCAGACACGGATAAAAATATCCGTCCTTAAATTCGAAAACGAAAGAATTACTCAATATTCATCATTCAATTTCTCATAGAACTTCGCTACTTCGCTGAATTGGACTTTCTTAACCCTTTTATTTAAATTTTGTGTTTCTATAACCTCATAGAGCAGCGAGGGATTTAATTTATGAGCCATCGCCCATCTCTAAAATAAACAGGGAAGAATTATCGTCAGTGCTAAAATGGCCTTCATGAACTTGCGAATGTAGAAAACGATTAAGGGTGGAAATTTCAAGTGTTCTTGTGCGGTTTCCAGATTGGGAACTCTGACAGTGATTCATCAGGTTCATTTCCTCAAATTTTTCTTGAAGTCTCAGCCGTTCCAGGAATTCCGGAAATGAGAAGCCTCCAAGAATATCCGGAGGAATGAGCGCGTGAAAAATTAAGTAATCAGAGTCGGAGTTCAGAACCATTGCAACTTGAACTTACGTCGTCATTATTGAACATCCGAGCTGTGGAAGCTCTCTGTGACCCCGATGTTCTTAACTGTTCCCTGGCAAAGACGATTTAACTCTATTTTATCCAACACTAAATTGTTCATATTTGTCCGAGTAGACTCATCAAATATTCAATTTAAACAGAAAAAAACATTGGCGCGAGTTAACTCTTCATTTTGTCCTTCCTTGACTACAGACCGATGTCCCCGAGTGCAATCATGCATCTCCAACGAATCCGACAAGTAAATTTCATCTAAAACTTGAACGTTTTCAGAAGAATACCTCTTGGGAAAGGGGTTCAACAATGAAATGTTCGGCCAAAATGAACGCAGGAGCGTTTGGAAACAGTGCCTTTTTAGTTTTTTAGTTGCCAGCTAAACTTGTGAGCGAGTGAATACTGCTAATATACTGAGTCAGTGTCGGGTTTCCAGCGCTTAGGAGGAATTTTGCAGTACCTTACCCCAGCGTAACTTTTACGCTGAAAATTATTTAATTATGATTAACTTTAGCCACCCAAGCATTTTTATGAAGTATTTTGCAAATCTGTCGATGAGATGGTGGATTATTATGCTTAGCATAAACAGAAAGTACGGTATTGATATCCTTGCAAGCTAATGCCTTCTCTAGATGCTGACAGGGACAGCTGTCGATGTGGCTAAGTGATAGAATACAGCAAGTTGATTAGTAATTATTACATATAATAGCAAAATTTGATTCGATTCTTTGTGTCAACAATATTTGTTGCCTAATATTTTATTATGTATAAAAAACTTCAAGTGGGTTTAAACCTTAACCTGCTATTAAATTCCTAAGTCGTTAACACGAAATTACGGGGGAAAAAAATCTTACACAAAAAAGTAAGTCTGAAAATCAAGGTTTAATTAGAACGGTCTAAGATTGGTGGGGAAGAAGTTGACCATGGGAAAAATGGGCAAGTAGTGATAGATGAAATCAATGAATAGGGGACGGTCTAGTTAACGGGACAAAAGAGCTCGAAACGAAAATAAATAACTCCCAGTACCGACGTTGTCGATCCGATTTAGACATAACATCGAGGGAATAATCACATTAACTTCATATGAGTCGTTCACTGTTCTTTCTGCCAACCTCAGCCTTTCACTCGCCCCTTTACCAGATAAGATGTCAGAGGTTAAACAAAACAGCCGATTTATCTTCCTGTATTAGTTGTTTAAATCTCCCTAGCCACATGGAATGCGATCTCAAGAATGCAAAACGATGGGACCATTTAACATGGTGTTGATAAAACGCGGAATCTATGCACAGGAGTGTTCCCACACAAGAATCCCTTAGCATAGAAAGGAAGAAAAGAGGAAAAAGTGAACAAAAACAATCAGCGAAGAAGGCATGAAGACGGAAAGAAGCAAAGTGGGCTCAAAATTTAGTAGTCCCGGAGGCCTGGCTATAGCTGAGGTAACTTAAGGGGGGTCTTTGGGTGAACTCCCGGTTAAAATTCTCGAAT
>VOMN01016897.1:0-14930 GCA_014899125.1 Orchestia grillus | reverse complement strand
TCTCTCATAAATTGTTCTATAACGAATTACTCTTTCTTGAAGAGCTAAAGCATTAAACATTATTTCCTCTAGACCGGTACGATAAATTAGGCATTAAATTAAATATTTCTTCACAAACCTTTACAAACTATGCTATGATATTTGAAGGGATTGTTTTTTACACCGAAATTAAATGCGAATTGCACAATATCTCGACCTTGTACACATCAAAAATATGTTCAGAAAACAACATCGTTCGTAGTGTCCCCCATTTCAAGACGCCTTTGCTAATAAGGGCTTCAATCTCTCAGCGAGGCTTTTAAGAAAATAAGAATCTCTTCAAGAAACAAAACACGCCGAAAAGTTTTTCTCGAGGGCCAGTTGGTTCGTTAATTTCGCTGGGAACGCCCATAATCTTCCGCGCTGTTGCGAAACTTCTGCCGCCGACCTGACCGACGTGTCTGGGTCGGGTGAAAACCCGACGGTCTAAACTCTAAAGTTTTGTAACTTCTTCCTCTGTTTTAACTCCTTCACTGCCCGAATTATATTTAAGATGACTAGCACTTTTTAATTTTATGCGTACATATGCGGCCTAGAAGGCACCGTGATGGATAGTTTTATTGTTTCTTCACTTATTTCAAATATTTACAGCCTAATTATTCTCTTGTTAACCATACTTTCTTGATATTATTCATACAATTTCTTGAGGATACAATAACAGTGAATTTCATTGTTTTCTTCTTATTTCAACCCTTTGCTGCCTGAATTATTTTCTACTTGATATGCACATTTTTATTTTATACTCGCATTTTTTGAAGGCGCAGCAACCTTCACGCTGGTTGATAAAACAAACAAAAACACGCATTACAATATTTCCCGTTTGTATGCAACATTTTCTCCAAAGAAACACGTAGGCGATGTAAAAGTCACCGTATTGAGCGAAAAGAATCCTGTAATTATGACAGAAATACTCTAAACGAGAGCTCAGGAGCCGCATCACCTGCAATGTTACTGTGAAGCGCTCGCTCGACATGCCCTTATTTGACTGCGTAACTTTACTGAAAAGTTGAATTTACAAGGGTAAAATTTAAAATTCACTGGCGTCCCAAGCAGGTTATGCACGTTTCCCTGAACAATAATCGAGATTTATAGGAGGCTATAAATATCACAAATTTATGCACCGGAGTCTTCGTCATCTTGAATTAAGTTAGTGCAAAAAAAATGTTCATTTTAGCTGTCTTTTTCTATTTTAGAAGTTGATCCAAGTTAAAGCCGTATTTTCTCTACCGTGGTTATTTTTTTTAATGAAGGCCCATGTTCCAACTATCTACAGTCAACAAATGAACGTGATAATTTTCACGAGCAATAAAAAACGTTCAAACGTTCATTTCGTAAGAATTATAAAAATGAGGCCGCACATGAGAGTACCGGAAAATTTGCATTAGCACGGTTGCTATTCATGGATTCTAAGCTTCTGTTACCATAACCTGCTACAATTTTTGTTCAGAACCTCAATAACTGAAGCCTTCACAAATGAATGGGGACTTCTATTTGGGTGGGAGAAGAAATCGTTAAAAGCAACAATCCACGATAAATTTAGAGGATCTGCAGTCAAAAACTAACTATAACAAACTAGAAGGAGCAGAACGTCAATTTGAAAAATGCACATTAAATATCTGTAAGGAATCGTTAATAAAAGTTAAAAGGTGCAAGCCGAAGTCCGACAATGCGAAATTTCTAGGTAAAAAATCGGCTAATCCAACCATAATTTAGTCGTCACAATAACGGTGATTTTGGGCACTCAGGGAGCAATTCATGAACAATTGAGAAAACATACACAAAGTTTCCTTCGTTACCGTGTTAAAGTTGACCTGGTCATCGGCTGTAAGTTCATGCAGGTTTTTATGGCACTGTTCATAACTAGCAATTTCGTTTTAGCATGAACAATATTTCGCACTCGTAAGTACACAGACACAGCGGCCGAGACCAAAACTGTAGTGGTACCCTGTCGACTTAAAAAACAAGCATACATCAACTGGGCAAATTTTTGTTCTAAAACGCAGAACGATTTCAGCATCAGACGCAACCGCAAGAGGGCGGAATGACGACTTCCAGTAACGGAAGTGCGGCGCAGTTATTTTGCGTCGCTGCAGGCTACGCTATTTCCCGGTAAGTTTTTCTGATCCATAAATACATCAAGGAACAGAAATGGAGCGAAACTTAATTTTAAAGTTAAAGACCAAGCAACAACACCAACAACAACAGCAACAAAAACACATTGCGCAAATCTGCCTCATCGATCGATGAGTGCAAATAAATGTACACATATACCTTGTGAGACGTCACTCAATGCCTGCAAGTCTCGAAAGATTTATAAAAAAAACAGAAAACACCTCGCGTATTCTCATAAAATATTTACAGTAGGTACATTCGCTCACGTTTAGCTGCATTGTGACCCAGTAACCATGTTTTTTTCCAGTCTTCCACTTCTTACACCAACAAACCTTCGACAAGTCGCAGATTCCGAGCAGGACGTTTCCCACACTTGTACGTAGCCAAAAAACTGAGCCAGCGATAATAGGCGGGTGAACGGCTATAGACGAGCGTCTCGCCGACCTGCTTGGGAATGACTGTGATTTGCTATGAGGTCGCTTCTGAAAAAACAAGACAACGTTCAGCAGACTGACTGGTGCAAAACTGCAGACAAGCTCGTACGTTTGTACGACACGGTAAGCCCTGGACGTAAGCGTTACCTGTGAACTGAGCCGGGCGGTTGCTGCTAAATTAAGTGATGAAATGCATGGTGCTTGCGAAACTTGGCTCAGGGTGAATTTTTCTGTGGTGAATTTTTCTGAGGGTGAATTTTTTTGAGAGTGAATCTTTCTGAGGGTGAATTTTTCTGAGGGTGAATTTTTCTGAGGGTGAATTTTTCTGAGGTTGAATTTTCCTATGGTTGAATTTTCTAAGGTTGAATTTTCTAAGGTTGAATTTTCTAAGGTAGAATTTTTCTGAGGTTGAATTTTTCTGAGGGTGAATTTTTCTGAGGGTGAGGTTAACGCTCGCACCTGCGGGACACTTTGCACACGGTTGTGGAGAGCTTCACGAGGCATCAATTACTGTAGAATTAGTCGAAGATTCAATCACGTGATATAAAGAGCTAAAGATGTAGGTTCAGATCTGAAAGTTTCAGAGAGAGAATTCCAAATAGGTGTAGCATCTGACTGTAACGATTTTAAAAGCGAAACTTAAATTTGGTGATGAACTCTTGAAAAAAACAGTTGCACCTTCGTAACACTTTAATGGAAGCACAAAAAATGCATGTTACTCAGTAGATGGTCAAGTCGCATGCCCTCAACTGAAACCGTTAAAATTTAGGAAGTTTAAATCAAACGACAACATCGTCGCGACTTTAGTTTAAAGCGATATACCAGCAGCGTTTTCACTCTCCGTGTAATTTGTGATGAAGAAACGAAAACTCTCCCAAGCACTAGAACGCTCACGCATGTGTCCCCGTAAGTCTAAAAAATCGAATGCACAAGGTATAAAACACCCGTATTGTGATGTCTGCCATTCGGCCATCAAGATTCGTCGAGGTGGAGTTCCAGGCTGCAGAACTGATACGTCAGAAATGAGTGCATCTGCGCCTGCGGAATTACGAAATACTGGGTGCCACACCAGCACGGTGCCGCGAGTCGAAAGTTGTTTGCAGAGCAGTAGCGCTGGTTCACATCGCGCCCCTAAAGTTTGTTTGTCTCAAGCTCTCTTTGTATTTTATGGGCACCATTTTTTGTGTGTGATCTCCGCGGTGTTTGCACAAGAACTCGAGTTTGTTGATCCAAGGGTGGAAAAATAGCACATGAGGTCGTACCAAAGTCGTAAAAAAGGACAATCAGGTTTATTTTTTCTGGTATGATTTATAAATCTGGCGTCACGAGGACTGTTCAATATGATTTTCAGTTCAAATAAACACATTTACATCGAACTCGAAAGAGTTGAGGGGATAGTTTTTTTTCTTTAGAAATCTTGCTTGAGAAGAAAATGACTTTGCGGTCTCTTTGTCGTAGGGAGACGATTTCAGGGTTCAAATTTGAAATATTCGTACAATTGTCTGACCGAGGATGTTTGCAACAGAGCTAGCGCGAGGGCAAATAGAGCGACGAAAAATAGCGTGACCTCTTTGTAAAATAAACGCGAGAGCGTCGATGGTTCACTGCCTTGTATATTCCAAGCAATCGAGCGAATAATCACAAGATAAAGATAATTGGTGTTGAGAGATTGATCGAAAAAACAAAAACATCTCAAATGTTGAAAGAATAATCGCAAACTAGAAAGTTTTAAAGTATGTTGAGCGCATGATCGTCAAACGTAGAAATCGTGCAAATGTTGAACAAACGATCACAAAATGAAAAAATTCAAAAAATGTCGCGAGAAAGCACGCCCATCGTGAAAATTATAGAAGACGTTAGGCTAATAATCGAAAACCGAGAAAATTCAAAAGACAATAAGAGAAAAAACGCGGCCGATCTAAGGGCATCAAACCCATTACATCGCAATGAAGGCCATGCAGCAGCGGCGGTGGCGGCGGCAGCAGCAGCAGCAGCAGCGGCAGCAGCAGCGGCGGCGGCGGCGTTCTCTGGCGGCATCCACACTCGGACTCGGCTGGGAATTTACATAATCACCGTCAACATAAACACGAACACATCATAAACTGACGTCTGCATGAAAGCCGTGCTCCTAAATGACCATTTAAAATAACGACTTGTGGCTGATCACGTTTAAATGTTTAAAAAATTCTACGTTGTGTTAGTATTCTTGTGCTTTTATAAATTTTTGAGTGCGAGTCGAGTTGAATTGCGGTATTTTTGACTGCGTTCCTGGACTATAATTGCACCAACCGTGACGTGAGATGAGCACGTTCAACTTGAAGCACTAAAGAAAACACGATTTTCCATCAACAATAAAACCCAAAACACAGCGCATGTTTACAAAAAAACTACGATATAACTTAACTAGCACGTTGCCTCTCTCTCTTGCACACTGAAAGAACTCACTGACGAATGAATTCACGAACTTAATTTTTAATTCGCCTGCGTAATGAATTTTTTGATTGCTGAAATCAGTTTCACTGCGGAATGAACCCATTAACTTATTTTTAATAAGCTTGCTTTCTCAAGAAGCTCAAGCTCACTTCAGTTCAAATTTAAAAAATTGCAGCGTGAGAACACTACGGGAAACACTCGCACAACGCTTGCGCGAAAGCTTCCAGCAATACAATTACAGTTAAAAGCTATGTAGCAAAAATCAACCTCGACGGTATGCACGTGAAATGCAGAGACTGACCGCCTCTCCTACGTGACACATAATGAGGTAATGTGTGCGATGTCAGGACTCGCTTAAAATAATGAGATATGTACCTGTACCTTCCAAATACGTATCGAGTACACCCGATAATGGAATATCTCCAGTATCTACCAAATACGTATCGAGTACACCTGATAATGAGATATGTACCTGTACCTACCAAATATGTGTTAGTGCACCCGATAATGGGATATGTACCAGTACCAACCAAATATGTATCGAGTACACCCGATAATGGGATATGTACTTGTACCTACCAAATATATGTCAGTGCACTCGATAATGAGATATGTACCAGTACCTACCGAATATGTATCAGTACACTAAATAATATGAAATGTACCAGTTCCTGCGACGATGTTGTGTAGGTCAGTATTTACCAGCACCTACTCCATATATTATGGTATTATTCCATACAAATTAATCCCTAGAACGGAATACTACTTTCACTGGCATTTTCTCGCTGTACGGACGATAGCTATGTATGAAATTGCAGGTCCTTGGCAGGATGGCAGCTCCGTCACCTAGTTCTCGTCCCTCTGGTGAGAGCTTCTTACCTACTGCACGTATGCGCTAGAAAACAGAGCGTGAAAAGTGACCGCGTGAGCCTTAATTTCGACGTCAACGGCGCGCGAACCTGTGTGATGCGAGATCAATTTGGCTTAGCGGTCAGACCTCTTATCTCCGGACACCGTATGTTAACGGACGTCGGATGCAAAGATCTGGTAGTCTGAATACATATTCCATCGCCCAGAATGCCAGGTGTGAAAGTTCAGGATGGTGACTCGCAGAAGATTCGCGTCAACGGATGATCTCTTGCTCCAATTAGTCCGCTAATGAGTTCAGCTGCACGTGAGAACACCACGTGCGTACACACATCGCAGGAGAAAACTTCGAACACGCCGCTCAAAATTACATCGAGAACACGTGACATTTAGCCCTATAGCTTCCGAATTATGACTGCAATGAGAGTGCATTCGAGTATGCACGAAAAACTAGCAGAAGCCTTATCATACCCAACTAGGACTACTTTATGGGGTTAATCATCCGGTGTACCGGACAGACCGAAGATGGCATTTTCTCCGCCGTGTAGAAAACGGAGTGGGCGCTGTCAGACCAGGGACTCGTGCAAATTCAGTACGCGATGGAGGAGGAGAGGATATATCGTTAACATGACCTGAGGAGAATACTAAACTCACACACACACCCGACCAGTCGGGGTGTTGAAAGCGGTTGTCACCAGTGACGCAAGATCACATACTTCAAATACTTAAAACCTATTTTTTTAGCACGGATCAAACGGCGCTTAAGTAAGTAAGTCGTACGTCAAGGATCGCCTGTACTCGACGTGCGCAGGTTGTGACCTCATCGCTGCCGGGGAGGTCTTCAGCGCAGAAATAATTCACTTCGACCGTCGACGGCCCCCGCGAGCTCCAAAAGTGACAAACTCTACGTAGCTGCGGGCCAAGGTGCTCTTGCTGTTGGCAGGTCACGGCAGTATTACACGACTCTAACTCCTATTATTTCAAAGTTCACCCCGAGCTGCAGCATTAACGTGACTAGACGGCTTGTGCTTCGCCTAACGAGACCGACCGCAATGCTTTCAGTTACGTAGAACGAGCGAGGAACGCCAGTCTCAAAGGACGAAACTGAAAGTGTCTTGTTGATTAGATGGTCATCGTAGATTGTGGAAATGGCGAAAGTACTTATTTCTATCGTGGCTAAAGGAAAGCTAAACAGAGCACAGAGCACAGAGCACCAAGGAGTCGGTGTGTGATACAATAATAAATCATGTTCATTGGCATAAATGTCCTGCTTTTCTCCTGCCAGACGGCGTTTCCTCAGACTGACCATAAGGTCCAGCCGTAGAATACGATCAAAGTCAAACTTGGTAGTAATTTAGACATGAATTATTCCCCTAGCCAGCCATCGTCACGCTAACCATGAGAGGTCGTTCCTACCATTGCATCTCTCATGCGTGTAATCGATACGCTCTTGGTAGCTAGTGTTCATGGATACGCTGAACGTAGCTTTTATTCGACTTGTGCTTAGAGTTGTTATCTTGTTGAAACGCCCATTTAGTTCTTTTCAACCCGAGCATCTTAACAAAATGCATACAATGATCAGATAAAATTAAATTTCGTAGTAATAGGTCGAATTCGTGGTTCCTTCAATGACACCGAGTCGTCCTAGGCCTGCAGAGGAAAAAGAACCCCGTAAGATGATGCTACCACCACCACGCGTCACTGCGGGCAGCGCGTTCCGACGTTGCACGGAAGTATTCGATTTTCACCGAGCAGTCCTGTTGTAATTATTGCCGAACAGGTCAATTTTTGTCTCATCTGATAATAGAATATATTCAAAATAGTCAACTCCGTTGTTGGTAATATTCTATGGTCAGATGAGCCGAAAATCGACTTGTTCGGCAGGTCAGAACAGTGCTAGCGCAGATCAAAACAGTGCTAGCGCAGGTCAGAACAGTGCTAGCGCAGGTCAGAACAGTGCGAGCGCAGGTCAGAACAGTGCTAGCGCAGATCAGAATGACTAGCACAGGCCATGTAACCGAACGGACCAAATAATGATACTTCAAACTGTTCCATATTCTAACTACAATATTTCCCCGCAGGAAAACATTGATTATGAAGGATTCTAGATTCTAATTCCAACAGCTACTCACAGGAAAGGGTGACATCATGGGGGCTCTGCACAACCATACCTGAAAAGACAAATTCCAAGTTTAGTAAGAGTTTGACAATATCATTTTTACCGTTTCCCTGACCTACGATCTTCTCCTTGCGTGAAACTGAAATTATTGTTAGTTACTGAAATGAATTTTTATTTATAGATAAAGTTAGTGTTAGTTACAAAGCTCCCAGAAAAAATACTCGATACATTTTCTAAACACAGTTTTGAAAGTACTCTGAAACCTCAATTTACGAAATAAAACACGGAACTCCATTCACTTCAACATGTTCGTTCATCTCAACAGGCAACAGAGAATTGAAGCACGATCGTCTTCAGTAAAATAATCCATAGTAAGTTTGCAAATAATGAATTCAGTCAGTTTTTCAGGTCTCGTAGAACATAGATATTCAATATCCTGACTCATCGTGGGTATTAAATAACTGCGATAAACTTCATAAGAGAGCATGGAGAAGTTTAGGATTATCAAGGCTGTTATGCATTGTCTTTTGATTCCCTAAAAATTTTTCAGGAACGTCGGTTTCAAGAGGAAAACGGTCCAATTAATTAAGAGTAACATGTTTGTACCCAGAATGCTGGAAATGGAGTAATTTGGGTGTAACATGCTTGTACCAAGAATGTTGGAAATGGAGTAATTTGGGTGTAACATGCTTGTACGAAGAATGTTGGAAATGGAGTAATTTGGGTGTAACATGCATGTACCAAGAATGTTGGAAATGGAGTAATTTGGGTGTAACACGCTTGTACACAGAATGTTGGAAATTCAGCAATTTGGGTGTAACATGCTTGTACCCAGAATGTTGGAAATTCAGTAATTTGGGTGTAACATGCTTGTGCCCAGAATGTTGGAAATTCAGTAATTTGGGTATAACATAAGTATTCGGGCTCTGAATTATGGAATTTCAGCAATTTGAGTACAAATATTTGGAGCCTGAGTCTTAAAAATTGTCGTCTTTATCGAACACCGCTCGAGAACTGAGTTTAGCACACCTGTATTGACTTCAGAGTTGAAGGGTAGGGGTATATAAGGATTGTATTTAGAAGCAAAATCAGATTGCGTAATTGATCTCTTAATAAACAACCACCAAAAACGGGCAGATTAGGTTAGATTACTGGTTAGATTAACACGTTGACTCCGATTCTCCACACAGGTAAAATTACATGCCGACTAATATTTCTACTGTGAATTTAAAAATGAAGAATTTTGGTTTCACAAACTTGGTTATTCTATTAGTTTTCTTTCTAATCAGAACTAGCTTATTCGATTGATGAACACGAATTTGAAGAAAATTCGAAAATTTGTATTTATTCATGATAGTGCTTTGGTTACATTAGGTTAGGTTAGACGATCGCGTGTACCATATATGACCCACTTCGGAGTCAACGTGTTAAAGCTAACTGACAACACGAGATGTGATCCAAAGAGCGACTAAGGAAAACGGGGAATCTATGAACGAGGTGTGTTCCTACACAGTATTCCCTTCACATGGAAACAAGTTCAGAATGAAGAAAAAGAAAGGACAAAGAAGAGATAGCGAAGGTTGAAAATTGAAAGAAGCAAGGTGGTCGGGAAAAACAGAAGTTCTGTAGGCCTATCTATGGCTAAGGTAAACTAACAGGGCCCCCTAGGGACGCCAGTCCTCATGCATACGATAGACAAACCTAACTATCCTAGCCCTGTAGCCTATCCTATATCCACTTAGGAAATGGGTTCGGTTATCAGTTTTTTTTTCATGCAGATGTAAATTTACCAAACTAATTCCCGAGTTCTAATCTTTTGTGTTCTTGCGTATCTAACCTACGGCAACTTCAACATCAATTATTATTCAGTTAGTGCTCACACACCAGTCCCACACGCCACGTGATGCTAAAAAGGAAACTCAGGTTCAGTTTAAAGTACATTTTCAGTTTTCCATTCAATTTCAGCTTACATGGCAAATTTTTAACGCAGCTGAAATAACGAGAGAACCTCGGGAATCCTGCGTGTGCTTCGGGGATTGTAAAGTATTCAAGTCCCCCTTCAAGGTATCCCCCTTCTGGGTATCCCTCTTCAGGGTATCCCTCTTCAGGGTACCACTTCCACCTTCGACTTACACACCGCACAATATTTTGCTATCGTTTTATTTTGATCACTAGAGCGTCTGGATCTCAAAATCGCTTCCATGCATGCACCAACAAAAAATTGTTCTAAGTCGTGCAAGCTCGGTTGGCAAATGCGTTTGTTCTCAATTTAACCCATTAATGCAGTGCGTACCTATTCATGCACAGCGTTCATTCTCATGCACAGCGTACATTTTCACGCACAGCGTGCGTACATTTTCACGCACAGCGTACATTTTCACGCACGGCGTACATTTTCATGCCCACTTGATGGTAAGACTAGCGAATACGAACAATGGTAACAGAAGGTAATGGCAATAGATGTTTCCTTGATGACAAAGTGCCTCTACATTTAGCTGAAGAAATTTATACATGAAATGTCAAAGTGACAAAAAATTATTTTATTTTTTAATTTCAATTATGGGTACCTCATGATTTTTTCTTGCACCATTCACGGAACCGCATTCGTTTCAGCCACCGCGAACTGTTTTTCCACCAAATGCTACATCTGGTGCAAGATGTAGCAAGAACTAGTGTCCAAAAACATTTTTCGAGGAATAAGCCTTGTGCATTCAGGGTTAAATGAAATTATAAATTGCTCTAACGGTCCAAATTATGCTAAAATAATCATCAGGCGAGTGAAATGCATTTCGAAAAATACTAAATTGACTTGTTTTTAACAACGAGAAAACTTGGGGTAAAATTTCCCGCCTCTGCTTTGCCTTGATGCATTGCCATAGCATTTCATTTTGAAATACGTGCATGAGAAAAATATGTTGAGTTTCAGCAGCATGAACTAGGTCTCCAGTAAAAAGCAAATCGAATATGTTAAGCTCCTAGGAAAAAGTAATAAACACAAATCGCTGTAGAAAACAGTGATGCGCGGCTCTTCACAACTACCCCACATACAAAATTTGACACACCAGGAGTATGTCTTTTTTACATACTCTATTTGCATGATAAAACACAAAAGCTCTTTTCACCATCAGGAAATACGTATTGTCTTCCTGTGGTTGCTTTTTTTACACACCACGTAGAATTAACGTACCTTCAAGACAAAAAAAGGTATACACTGAAAAAAAAAGTCGTCGACAACCAGAATATTGACAGGGCAGCACATGGCCAAAACACGGCGACGTCGTAAGTCAAACTTTATAAGACTTTGACCTGAAGTGGAGACGTCACTCACTGGCGACCGGCAAGCAAAGAGATCGATGTTGGGACCAGTTTTTGGGTCGCTCGACGTGATGAAAAAGCGTATCTCAGCTACAAAATGAACCTGCCCTCGAGATCTGTTGATGAATTAGCGAGGTCTTGAGCAACGAAGCGTCAGGCTTGCGTACCTGTAAAAGCGTAGGTTATCGGCGAAAGGTCTAACTTCATCCGCGTTATCTGTATCGGTGAATGTGCGTGAGAGCAAAAAACACTCGTTAAGTAATTCTTAATTCGTACGTAATCGATACCAGCTCCGCTTCATGTTTCGTTCACATTAAGAAATCAATGATCACGCTGAGGGAGTCGGTGGCTGGCAGGCAGTGAAGAGTGTCCCAACGCTTCATGCAATTACGTTGGAAATATCGAATTTTTATCTCACGATTGCTTCCAATCACATTCCGACGAGGAGTATGTCAGCTTGCACACGAAATACTGTTGAAATGAGATTCGAACATGAAGTGCATTCTGATACGCAGGTTCTTCTGATACGCAGTTTTCAATTGAATATTATTTACAAAAGAAAAACGGGTCCAAAGAGGGTGGCAGAAGTTTCACCGTCTGACAGGTCTCTTACAAATTCTAACAAGACTTCAATATCTGCAACTCGGGAAGCAGCCGGACTAACGGAGCAATACTTATATCAAACAAAACGAGTCGTTGAACGGTGTACACAGGTGTTCTCACATATTCAAGAAGAGTTAATATCCTCCAAGTGTAGTAGGGCCACACCTAACGACGGATTTTTTAACATTTTGGAAGCAATACTTGCCACAATGTCTTCGTTATTTTTACAGTGGGAAATATTTTTAAAGCCATCCACAGAAACACACTTAATTCGTTCTCTACGTGCGAATGCTTGCACCGCAGCTGTTCCATAAAGGGCGCCGAATTGCGGTCCCGGAACGCTTTCGTGTTTTGAAGCACATAACATTCTTACTTGTGTCCTTTTTTCCCCTCTCTTATTCGAATAAATCGTGGTGGTTTTAACAACTCGAATTGGAAGGCTTTCGGTAAACGTCTAAAAAATGAGAGTTGATGCACAGGTAAACCATTACGTAACACTGGGTGGTTGACTGGTACTACGGTGGCCCAAGACGAAGAAGCGTGTGGACATTTAGGGACGTCAATTCTCCCGCGTCTACATTTCGTACTTTAGGTCCGTCAAAACCAAGCAGGGATGATCACTAGCTCGCGTTTCCAGATTGACGTACTCTTACAATTTTTAAATTAACAACCTGGAGTTTTTAAACTGAGAAGCCAGTGCTTCGATAAAATAATAGAAAGGAAAAAACTAGTGAGCTCCGAAAATTAATCCTTCTCATCCCTAATTTTAAAATGCCCTTTAACACTTCAATCACGATTCTCCATGGAGGAGAAGTTTATTGTCAACAAATGTAACCATCGTGAATTTTAAAATTAAGGATTTTGTCTTTACACTTTTGGTCATCATATTAATTTTCTGTTAATTTAATTATTTAATGTAATGTATTCAATGTAACACAACATTTTCATGAAGTTAAGGTTCCAATGATGGTGCAATGTAACGCAATATTTTCAGAAAGTTAAAGTTCCAACGATGGTGCCATGTAACGCAATATTTCGGGAATATAACAGGCGAGACCCTCATGTTTGGCATCGCTAAACTCGTTGCCATGCCGAGTGCGTCGGCCGAGTTAAATACGAGGGAGTTCGGGGAGATTTGCTCGGGATATTTCATAAAATTCGCAAGACTTTCACGGGGAACGTGGCTGCAATGCCCCCAAAAGTCCTTGCTTTACACCCTATGGGAGAGGCGACGGCCGCTCCAGGGGCACCAACAGTTCAGAATGCCAAACGTCGTTTGCTTGGTGTGTTTTAGCTTTGTTGCGTCTGCACTATTTATTTGTGAAAAAAAATAGTTAAAGCGATCTTCGGTTCATGACCTACTAATTTTGAGTATCATTTGAGATGGGTTCGTTCGAAACCTTTAGCTACAAGCATCAGACAAAGCATGTTTTCTTGATGCAAGAACGCATATTGAGAAAGCTTGCAATTACAAATTGTGAATGCAAATCAAGGGATTGTTAATAGGCATGTCAGCACGTTGACAAATCAATAAATTCATATTACAAGTGAACAGTTCCAGCACAGTGTTGGCTGAAAGCACTGCAGTGTTGGNGTTGGCTGAGAGCACTGAAGTGTTGGCTGAAAGCACTGAAGTGTTGGCTGAGAGTAATAAATATCAAACACTGGAACGGAAGCGTCGAAAGACGCGAGCGTGACACAGTGCAAGGGTCGGAACTTATTCCTGAAGGGATCCCGCCAGCCCTAATTCGAGGCTGTAGTACTACGCTGAACACCGACATGGAAGAACTCTAAGCCAGCAAGGCATGCGTAGAAGGGGGTCTCGGTGCCCTTCACTGCAAAAAGCGCCCTGCATTTACATGTTCAAGCATCGTACGATGATAGACGACAAACTTGATAAAATTTTAGGATTTTTACGTAAAAGAAACCAGAATATAGGAAGCTCAAAATGTGCGCCTTGAATTGAAGACTAATTCAAAATTTTTTGCTGACAGCGATGCTGCAGGTCTTGAAAAATGGCGATAGTCATTGATCACTCTTTTAAAAAAAGACGGTAATTACCTAACCAATTTGATACGTGAAAGTAATAAGCTACTCATTTAAAATAAAGTAATTAGCTATATATTTGAAACATGATCGTTTGTATTCATTTGAAGCACGAAAGAAATTATTCCTGCACAACATGAAATTCCTAAATTTGATCATTCGAAACACGAAGTGAATTTCTCATTTTAAACAGAAAGCAATTGGCCATTTAACTTATTAAGATAACTACATGATAGAGGAACAAAATCATGATAACTTAAACCCTAGCTTTCGACATATTTTTCAAAATTTATTTTCATGAGCAAGCGGCAAGTTTTTCGTAAAACATACTGAAAACACGCAGCCTAACTGTACACACTGAAAGATTCCGACAAATTTCAGGTGCAAAGCTAAGGCACGGCCTTATCGTCACGGAAATTCGGTCGATAGAGTTAAACTCTGTTTTCTGAGAGTGGGATTAAAATAACACTCTTCGACCAAGAACAATACTTTTCTCGATAATGATCAGATGTGCCTTGAATTTTCACAGCGAAAATGCACATTATTTAACGGGACGGAGTTATGTCGGCGAAATTGCGCATGTTGTACATAAGCTGTACAACATGTTGCGCATGTTGCGCATGTCCCGTTTCATAAGCTGGGACCAGTTTTTCGTACAAGTTAAATGCAGCTTTATTGCACGCATACATAAAGTTGCAGCTAGCTTTACGTACAAAGTTAACAGCAGCCTTAATGCCCTTGTACATAAGGTGTCAGCTATTCTTCTGAACAAAGCTAACTGCAGCCATAACGGTAGAATAATATAGTCGTTAACGGCCATGTCATATAGCGAGAGTATGCAGTAGTCTGGATACGGTTGGAAGTCATGGCCGTGAGTTAGAGATAAAAATCTTCTAGAGATCAAGATGTTTCTACAGGGTGTCCCAGAAAAAAAGAAACCCATTTCAAATTAGTTTATTTAA
>VOMN01016895.1:0-33567 GCA_014899125.1 Orchestia grillus | reverse complement strand
TTTCATTCCCAAATCAGCAACTTACCGCGCTCCACCCTGTATAAGCCAGGCCTACTTAGCTAATCCATATGGACCAGGCTTAAATGAATCTTTATGGACGAGCAAGGCGTCCTGAGCAAATTCATATGGACAAACCAGGCTTCACAAGCAATGCCTGATGTTCTACTCTCAAATCCTAAATGTATGAGCAAGACTCCTGGACGTTTAAATAGCTAATTAGAGACAGACAATGCATTGCTGACTAATTACCTAGAATATTCGGACGTAAAGCTTGTCGTGATGTGCTTGAGGAAACTGTCCACCTTCTCATCGTACTCCTTCTCCTCTTGGGTGGGCTGCGGCCGCACAGCCGTGGCACCGGGGGCTGTTCACAAGAAAACTCCATCACCAAACGCAAGCTCCAATCTAGCAATCGAAAGCATCTCTAAATTTGAAACTTCGTAGCGCATATATTATGTCACAAACATTCCGAAACGAACATTTCTCAACAGTGGATACAACTCTACGAAATATAACGAGGAAAAAATAACATAAAGAAAGATGCAAACGGCAAGAGAACGTCGTAGCGGAAGAAACTTCATCACTGTAACGTTCATGCAATTAAATACAACTAAGACAGCCCAATGCTACAGCACATCTGAAATACGTAGTCTTCACGCACAAACTCACACAATCCCCCTCCACACACGCGCAATGCATGGGGGAAGAAAACAACACTAACATTGTTCCACCCAATGTCCGAAGGAATAATAAATTGTGTGCCCTCAACTAGACACAATATACAGTTCTGGACGAAAATTTGGTTCCCATTAATAAGTACGATAGAAGAAACTAGCCACCCGGTTTAATAAGAGGACTGACAGAAGTTTTTATACAAATTTAGCAATATCTCCGCGAGGTTGGACTGCAATAGTGAGCGCAAGCCAAAAAACTCACGGACAACTGAAGAAGTGCCCCACTTGCCATAACCGGGAGGGGGACCAGCCATGTTTGGGAGGATGCCGTAAGGCATGCCATAACCCCCAGCCATCATGTGAGAGGCATAGGCCATATCCATATGGCTAGCAGGAGGGTGTCTCATGAAATTTGGGGGAGGCACAGAGAAGTCAGAGAAGCGTATCTCGGAGGGTGGCGCAACGGAGATGGGCTGTCGAGGCACCGGTGCATTTGAGGGACCCATTTCGTGAGTGTGCTGCGCACTCCATTGCGACACTGGAGAGGATGGCTCCGTGAGCTTCCGGAGAGCGAGTCGAGTGGGCCCGTGCTCCGGGTTGTACTTCAAGGACCTCTGCAGGCACGCACGAGCTCGTTCCTCGTTGCCAGCCGCCTTGTACCTGGTGAGCGTGGCATGCGCACGTTAGTGATGCAACGAACTTACAGTGAGAAACAGAACAAAATAGAGGGTGTGATATACGAGATATATTTGTCAATCAAATACAGGGAACTTAATAGAGAATGTGATACAGAAAATCCACATCAAAATATGTAACAGAGAACATACTAGTCAATGTGATAAACAAAACATATTAGAGTAATGCAGGGAACCTACTAGCCAATATGGTACAGAGAATTTACTGCAGAACAAGATATAGGTAGAAAACATACCATTCTGTGTTATGTGGAGAACAAACTACATAGAAAACGTGATACAGAGTTTGTTAAACAAGAGTGACAATTTATATTTAAAAGAGTTGGGCTAAGCATCCGCTAAAAAAAAAATGGGACCTTAATCATTATCAGCTGTTGATCAAATTTCATAAAAATACATCAAACATGGTATAGATTTAAACGTAATTGGGGCGCTGTGTTTGCTAGAAATATATTGAGTAGCCGGAGAAGTACAGAGAACTTCACACAATTCAGAAGAACATTCGGTATGTAAACTAGACCTCAGAACTTCTTCATTCTAAGTGTACAATTGAACAGAAACGAAGCCCCAGGACTGCCATTCAGAGACGCATCCAAGCTAGGCAGAAACGCCAGCAATCACGACTGAGAAGAGTGAACAACTTCTAAAGCACAAGAATAAGCAAAAAAATAACATAGACCAGAATAGATACATCTATGCAGAACACTAAAATCAATGAATACAGATGAATTAAGAGGCGTGAAACTTTAACCCAATACTCAATGTATGCTCTAGTAGTAAGCTAAAATTTAAATTTTAGAATTTGGCAAGAATACGAGTGTCAATAACTATTTCACTGCGTATAAATTTAAACTTGTCTCTGAAGGGTACAGGAAAACTAAGCCCACTGTGAATTAGAGTTAAAATGAAAAATTACTCTGACGCGGACATATTTGAAAACTGAAAACATGCCAGCATATTTAACGAGTCATAGGGAGGACAGAGTCGATCAGTGTCTTCAGGACAGAGACGATCAGTGTCTTCAGGACAGAGTCGATCAGTGTCTTCAGGACAGAGACGATCAGTGTCTTCAGGACAGAGACGATCAGTGTCTTCAGGACAGAGACGATCAGTGTCTTCAGGACAGAGAAGATCAGTGTCTTCAGGACAGAGAAGATCAGTATCTTCAGGACAGAGAAGATCAGTGTCTTCAGGACAGAGAAGATCAGTGTCTTCAAGACAGAGAAGATCAGTGTCTTCAAAACAGAGAAGATCAGTGTCCTTCGGGACAGTCAGGATCAGTGTCTTCAGGACAGAAAAGATCAATGTCTTCAGGACAGAAAAGATCAGTGTCCCTCAGGACAGTCAGGATCAGTGTCGTTTAGGATAACCACAATCAGTGTCCATCATGACAGACATATCCAAAGCGGCCGTGAACAAGCACACTCCTGCCAGAACACCTCCCTTAGTACACGGGTGTGCCCGATGAGGTACACCTTAGTACGAAGGTGGTATACCCGACACTCAACAGAGGCTTTCCTAGTCCAAGATGACAGGCAAGATGAACATAGAACTTCACACCTCTCGCTTTGAGAATAAAACTTGGACTTTTTCCTAAAGCTTTACATATACAAAACCAACAGGTCTTGACCTTCAGGACAGGTCTTGAACTAACTGAAGCTACTAAAAACCATAGAAGGCCTGGCTATGACAGCTTTTTCTACAACCACGCGCTTTCTCACACTCGTCACGTAGGTTTAACCTCACATTATAGCAAACAAGCAGCAGTTGTCAGTTCCATATTCAAGATAAAACCCTTATATCGCACATGACATACCTGTGAAATTGCTTCAATTAATTACAATACTTATATATATATACAAGTAACATATATCAGATATATATTTTCCTAATATTTCACAAGCTACATATAGTCTCACACTTTACCGCTCTCGATTTTAAATAGTTCTTGTAATAAAATAAGCTACTAGGTTTATCAACAAATGTCAACATGACGCATCCTGATGTGAATAGAGCCAAGCTTTCAATCGTGTTTCTGAATTATAAAATTTGACGACAGCCCCCAATTTGCTATAAAAACAAAAGTGTAAATGTTTGTTAGTTCAAAATCTTAAACTTCTTAAAGTTCTCAGCGACTACTTTTAAAGTTTTGACACAACGTTGCAATTAAAAAAAAACGCGCGTTATTATGTACAGTCGATTCCGTTTATAAGGGTCACCTGTTACGAGGGGCACCTTATGCGGTCCAAATACACTGGAACCGAATGAAATGTATAAAACCCATGTCAATTTTGACCTTTTATTTATTAGAGTCGTCAACCCGGTAACATGAACCAAGAATTTAAATAGATTTTTGAACATATACCAAAGATCTAGGCGTTGATACAAATACCATTCAATCCTCGTTTATAGAACGAAAACAATTTTTCACGTTCAGCATAGTTAGGGTGATAATTTTATGAAGAAGTTTTCTATTAAAACGTTTTCTCCATCGAAGCATTGGATGGCTTTACATTAGAATTCGCCGTGCATCTCAACTGACTAATAAATAAATGAACATTTTCTTACCCATAATTGCGTACTCTTTATACATATGCCTTTCAATTCTTCTTCATCACAATTGACCTGTGATTTCCTTTACTTACTTAATACTGATTAATTATTCACTTTAGCTTTGCACTTAAATATTACAACGGAAGTGATAACTGCAAATCATAGTTTCTTTCATTATTTAGAGAAAAATGTGTTGGGCACAGACTTAAATGCACCACACCGAATAGCTAATACCAGATATAAGGGCAATTCGGTTATAAGGGTTACATTGTCTAGTCCCATTGTGACCCTTATAAGCGGAATCGACTGCATATGTTTTTCAAAAAATTATTTTTATACATGCTTTTTGAAAAAACCCGCAAGCCACACCAGCGCGTGGCCCGGTACTAGTTGCAAATGAACGTCCTTCAGAGTTTGTATAAGAAATTCGTTTTAAATAACTACATATTTTAGCAATTGTTGAAACTTTCCATTTCCCAAATAAGAAAAATTAAAAAATATGGTATTTTTACAGCATAATCCGTTCTAAATAATTTAAAAAATGGCCAAATAACGGTTCAATACAATTTATCCCAACATCTGTTGCATGCTCATTTATTTTTTTCCCTGTACTTACCATGTGAACGAATTTATTCGAATTACTTAAGGTAAAGCGTTCAGAACACGAATAGCGTACAATATTTTCGAAAATAAAATAAAAAATCTAAACTTATCAATCCTATTTTCTTAATAATATCCAATTTACATTGAACGTAATTGAAATAAACATAACATGATAACGACCGACATACTAAACCCATTAGATCATGTAGGTACTTACTTTTTGCTCAGCATAATTAGGGTCAAAGATAAAACTTCTATCTCATCCGAACTAATGGGTTTCACTTTCATGGTGTTATCGAAGTTCCTGTCGAGCAAGGCATTTTCACCAACAGAACCACTGGCATCACTTGTACTACTGGAGGCACTAGCAGCGCTAGTGGTCTCGCCATGAGCACCAGGCAGCACACTAGGCACAGCGTCTGTAGAACACTTAGTGTCGGAGCTAGAGACTGTGACTGCCACAGAGACAGCTGAAGACACTGACGCTGATACCTCAGCAACGGAAATAGGTTGCTCAATGCTCGACACAACTGTTGGGACCGAGGTAGCTTTGTAGGAACTGCCCAGCGCCACTAGAATTGATGACACTTGGTCTACGTTGCCGTCAGGCGCAGTGGCAGCAGCTGTAGCAGCTGCAGCAGCAGCTGATTTATTAGCACCTACCACAAAAGGGGTAAATGAAACTGATTCCTTGCGTTGGCCAGTTTTAGACGTCCTCGCAGTAGGGTGAGAGCCCAATTTGCTACTGGAAGCTTGGTTTAGCGTATTACACATTTCAGTTTCAGTTGTGGGAGCATGAACATCGACTTTGCTCGTGGATGCATAGGATTTAGTCTGATGAACGTCAGGCTTGGTCCTTTCAAGATGGCAGTCACTAGACGTGATAGCTGTAACGCGCCCACCACCCTGCGCCACAGTACACCGCGCCTCGGACCCAGCGGCGGAGTGGATGTAGGAGCTAGTTGTGTTGATGTAACTGGGCGGCTTCCAAGTGTTGTTCTGCAAACCAAACTTTTGAGCAAGGGGCGACAGCGAGCGTTCTCGAGACTTTCTTAGTTTTTCGTCACGAGCTCGAGCAGTTTCTTCTCCATCAGAATGGTCAGAAATTATTGTTATTTCATCTTCTTCAGCTGCCCGGGGAGCAGACTGTTTTTTCTCTTGCACCGGGGCTGGATGTTCTTTTTTCTCATGATCCTTTTCTTTTTTCCTGTATATGAATAAAAGACAGTTACAAAGGTTTATCTCCAGAATGATACAGAGAATTACGTAGAAAACGTGCCACAAATAATTTACTGATAACGTTATGTCAAGAATGCAAAATTCAAGCATCTTGAAAGTCAAGCAAAAAGTGAACCTTGGTATAGGAAACTGTTTAGGGAGAAATACTTTGTTACGACCTACAATCGTTGCGGAACGTGTTTATCTATTCCATTTACATATGAAGTTCGTAAATTTGCTTTACATTTAAATGTCCTTCTACTCGCTTTACATGTAAATGTCCACCTATTTTCTGTACATGTAAATGTGCACCTATTTGCTATACATGTAAATGTCCATTTATTGCTATACATGTACAATAAATGTCCATCTATTTGTTTTACATCTAAACTTCCACTTATTTGCCTAACATGTACACGCCCATCTATTTGTTTTGCATGTACTTGCCATTCATTTGTTTTACAAGTGAATGTCCATCTATTTATTTCATGAGTAAATGGATAGACTTCACATGAATTGACTGAAATAGAGATACTTGATCTGATTAAGAGTTAACTTATTTAACTTTAGTGGGAGTAGAATAACTTGACTTAACTGACGGTAATCTAAATTGACTCAATTGAAACTTACCTAATTCAAGGACGTAACATCAGACAACACTAACTTGTGGCAGCGTACCCACGTGCCCCTGATGTAATCCTAACTTGTGACAGCGCTACTATGCAGCGTACCACAGCGTCCCTGATGTAATCCTAACTTGTGACAGCGCTACTATGCAGCGTACCACAGCGTCGCTGATGTAATCCTAACTTGTGACAGCGGTATGCAGCGTACTGCAGCGTCCCTGATGTAATCCTAACTTGTGGCAGCGCTATGCAGCGTCCCTAGTGTAATCCTAACTTCTGGCATCGCTATGTAAGGTAGGTACCGGAGTCCTTGATGTAATCCTAACGTGTGCTTTGATTTTTCGGTTCGGCACACGTACCCGATTCACATCCCAAATAGTATTTTTTTGTTTCAGTCGATATGTAATGCACATAATTGATTTTAACGAAGGCGAAACGATAGCAAAATGATTGTTAGACGAACGAATACAAATGCCAAATTTAGTCACCAGCATTGTGTTTTTGGGATAAATAAATTCAAATCTAGCTGGACCAGTTGAACAGGAAGTGTCCCAGGAGGCCCGAAAAAGTTAATTGAAGCTATAATTCATTTGTGAACTCAGAAGAAAGTACAGTTGAGGACTTGATTGAGGGGCATATTAACTTGAGAGTTGATTGAGGGGCACACTAACTTGAGGACATCTAGAGCGAGTGTCGACTTGAAGCCAGCCCGAGCATGCAGCCGGGTGAGGGCCTCCCGAGAGCTCGCGTGTTCAGGGTTGACTTGGAGGGAGCGCACGAAGCAGCTCTCTGCAGCACCCAGCTGTCCCTCGTCCTCGTGCCTGGGGCACAGAACTCCGATAAGTACAATATATTGGTTAAAGGGTGCCAGGTAACTCCAATAAACATGTGGGATACAGGAGTAAAGGGCTCCAACATATATATGAGCTATAGGGGGCAGTGAATTTCAATAAATACATTTGTTCCAAGGGCTGAAGAGCCTTGAACATACAACGGTATCACCTACCAGGAACATGAGCAAACATAAAAGATTTTATTAAATATTGTTACCGACCGTTTACCCAGCTCGAGGAGCGTCTCGCAGATATACTTGCTGGCGTTGCCGTGCTCAGGGTTGTACTTGAGAGCGCTCTCGAAGTCCTCCACTGCCTTCTCAAAGCTGCCCATGTTAGCAAGCCTGAAACGGTGGCGTCAAATCAGGCTCTGCACCAACACAGTGGTTGGAATAGTTCAATTCCTTATTTGACATCAACAGCTGTCTGCGAGATTTTTGCATGTATTTTAAAACAAGGTATATTTTATCAAAATAATTCACTTACCAGATCCAGAGGAATTGATTTCCACGAACGAAACAAGGTCAAAAAAGGCAATATTGAAACGAACGGGAAATATTTCCATAGAGTTTGTATGAATCTCCTTGGTATCAAAACTATAGTGCTAATAAATTGGAGCTTAATTCAAAATCAACCACTGAATAAATATGAGAAAAAATTAGGATAAATTTCAAAATAATTTTACACCAGTAAATTAATTGGGTAACACAAGGCAGAAAACATGAATGCATTTTCCTAACGATGCATACATCCAGGCTTATCTGCGAAGTTTATAGATCCACTGAAAATTTGGTCCTTACGTATTATCGGGAGGACCTCATTCCCAAAGAATACAAACATTTACCCGAAATTTGGGAGAATTCCCCATGCAGTGGTTGCTCTTGCCCAACAAATTTCTCGAAAAATCCTGGTATGAAGTGTTTTTACCCTAAATTGTACATGAAATTTGCCCTGGAAAAATATTACTGGTCAATATGTTCAGAAGATATGATTATTTCATCATATGAAGCCAATGAAATTATATAGCAAGCAATTGCGACGTTCTGGCCTCCGGAATTACAAATGTAATGGTTAGGTTAGGTTAGGTAATTCCGGTTTTTTTAAAGGTCCTCCCGATAATACGTAAGCACCGAAAATTTAATAAGTACTAGCATGACCCGAAAAAATTTCACGGAAATTTAGATAAACCAGCCTATGAGAAGTGGTCCTCTCAAGTCTTGAACAAAGGTTAAATGTTCAGGGCAGAGATAATCCGACCTTGGGAGGAATTTTCTTCTTGATGATGCGAGCAGTCTCAATTCTATAGGGATACTGAAAATGTGCCGCGAAAACTATTTTTATAGCAAAACATGCAACCCGTATACAGGATACTTCGTTTGAGACCTGAAACTTCACTTGAAAAGTGGTGAAGCGTGACGGAACGATACGTAGGTAGATAGAAGCGTATCAATATATAAAATAGGTAGCAGTCGTATAAAAAATATTTCAACAATGGGAATTAAGTTTTTCAACCTAAGAAACTACAATCATGAGTCATCCATACTTTACTATCACATTCGAATTTAGGTCACTGGTAAGGTCATCACTGTCACACAGAAAAAGAAGAACTAAATATTGATATTTCAACGAGCAGAGTTGATAAAAATGAACAACTTGGGATATCTCTATACAATGCAAGCCTCTCAAATGTACAAGAACAGAGGTAACCACTTCTGGACTCGTGAGCGTTTTATCTCCAAAGCTACAGTGTAGAACAATGTCCTATCCCCTAGACAGTTGCTTCATCAGTGGTTGAGATATCATATTTACCCAAATAAAATCAATTTTAAAGAACATATCTGAAGTCAAGGAGACCAGTTAAAAGTCAATAGCTCGAGAGAATGGAGACAAAGGTGTTTCAAAGTAAAAAATTCTCACAAACAGAGAAATTTGATCAACCAATAGACTTGAACAGTAAAATTAGATGCATAATTGCATACGTCAAATTCACCAACATGAAACTGATGGCAGATTTTACAACGAGAAAATAATTGAAGGATAAAATTTCCTTGTGATTTACTAATCGTTTTTTCTCAAATTTTAAATCAACTACACAGATATTTAACTCTGAAGACCCTATAACAGAACGTAATGAACTAATGAAATACAGACAGCAGCAATGACGATTTTGTACTGGATCCAGCAGAAACTTGTGCTGACGCAGACATGTCAAGCCCAGCTGTGTTAAAAAAAAAAAAATTCAACGGCTCTTCAAATCCAAGTCTGTCTAAGATTATGGACAAGTTATTTTGCATATATGAACAAATATGGACATTATGGCAGATATTTACAATGCTCCTTTGGCAACAAATGCCTCAACATTCTGGGTGTCGATGGAGAGCGCTTTGTTGAGAAGCTGGAAGGCCTCGGCGTGCTCGCCCCTTTTGAAGTGCGCCACGCCGTCTGCCACGTGCTTGTGTGCCCACCTTGTCAGCTGCAGCCGCCTCAGTTCCTTGTACCGACTTGGTACTTTGAAATCGTTCCTGCACCAAGAAGTTGGGCCAAGTCAAGTTTTTGGAGTTCGGAGCACGAGTTTCAGCTCTGTGATGCTGTTTTTTTTTCTGAATAGAACAGCATTTTCATGCAAAGTAATCTTCATGTTCCTGCAATTCAAAGCCTGTATAGGTAGAATGGGTGTCTGGTTATCTATCTTCGTCCAAAAATTAAACTTACCCTCATAAATTATGAAATAAAATGAAATTTTTCTAATACCATAAAGAAACGTCATTGGGACATGGGTAAAACAAGAATGGGCAGAACAGAGGATATTGATACAATTGGGTGAAACGAGTAGTTAGAAATAAAAACTATTTTAAAAGTATTCATTGAAGAAACAACTGAAAGCTACACTAAGAATACAATTAACACAAACTTAACTGATGAACAAAAATAGTATATTTGTTATGTATATTAAACTTAGCAAACGTAAAAAAGTATTTCAAGACTAAAATAAATCTATGTAATATTTAGTTGCACCATCTTCATCTGCAATTTCAGCTCTTAGGAGGTACCTGTAAGTTTTAACAAAATCCTGGCTAGATTTGACTGGAACCTTATTCTATCCTTCTTTGGCAAACACCTTCAATTCATTAAGGTTGTCCGGCCGTATCGGGTGGATCTGACTTTCCAACATTCGATGTAATTCTATCAGATTTAAAACTGATGATTGACTACGTTATGTCAATATCTTGATGTTGTTGCTCCAGAACCATTCACAAATTACCTTGGAGGCACGTTTAGGATCATTGTCCTTTTGAAACAGCCTTTCAGGTCCAAGATCCGCTTTTGCTGTAGATTCTTGCAAATTATTTTCTCAATTCTTAGAATATATAGCTTGATCCATAGTTCCTTTACATATTTCCAATTGTCTTGTACCATTAAATGTACAGTAACCTTGTACGATTATGCTCTCACCATCATTCAAAGTTGGGATGATACCCTTCTGGGTGTGTGTTTTTCCATCTTTTCTCCAAACATGAGTGACATCATTATAGCCATTTGGCATCATCTTGCTTTCATTAGACAAAGTTTGTTTGAAAGAATCATCATTGTGCTCCAAATTTGTTTCTGGAAGCTGCCATTTTGATATTAAGAGACATTTCTTCAGTAATGTGGTCTTAGAAGGAGATCGAGTTGCAAGTTTTAACTGGACTGCTGAAGTTTATTACAGATTGTCCTCTTTATAGTTATATTTTTAGCATTACCAAGATCTTTTTGAAGGTGATCTCTTGTCCCGCACGAATTAGTTTTAAAGAAGTGTAACATGTTTTATGAGTTTTTATTGAAATCCTTTGTGGCACATCAGATCATAGAAATTTTCCAGTCATTTCTCATTCCTTCACAATGTTACATACAATACTTGAAGGGACATTTAGATTGTAGGTTCTTAGAAATATTCCAATAGAACATTTTGACTGCGTGTGAAATGAGCAGAAATAATACAACTTTTCATATCTTGAAACATTATGATAGCTCATTTTTACAGTGTCTACAAAAAACACAATCTTTCATATCATAATAACTCCATTTACTCATGCATCTTGTAGTGCTTTTAGACAGGCTTTTGATGTAAAACTAGCCCTAAAATCTTCAGATAACCATACATCACACATAATTCAAGTTTTCCACAGGTTTCTAACTATTGAGAGGTTTCTAGCTATTGAGACGTAAAAATCATACATCAAGAAATTGTTTTGAAAAGTTTCCAAATAATTTTTCCACGTGTCGGTATTAGAAGAATTATTAATTTAATTACTTAAATGAATGTCATACTTCAATGCTCAGTAATGTGTTAATGTAAAATATTGGTTCTTACAGAATTTTACAGTTTAATTTCATCAGAAACTATGGAATGAATTTTTTGAACTGTCCAAATCCTTGGTTCATCTTGCTGTATATTGTACAGGCTTCAATAAATCTACATCAAGAGTGAAAAATGCTGATAATGATGAAGATGCCATTATTGATGCTATAAATCTACATGAAGAAAGGGTGGATACGGTTACTGATATAGATATTTACACTTGAAATCTGCATGAAGAAAGAAGATTCATTTGCAATGCCCATGTGCAAATGTGAAGAGTTAATTCCTGATATTCAATAGTAATCAATGAGTTCCCAAAGCATTCTGGAATTCATAACAATTCTAATCACTACTTTGAATGTAGAAAAAACATGATGTAATTGCAAGAACAAACTCCACCGGTATCACTTGATCATCCTTTTGGGTAAGAGCCCAAACCAACAGTTGACACAAATGAGATAAAGTTCAATGCATCAAAGTATCCCATTTTTGCACTAACAATGCTTAACATAAAAAACCTAAAAAATAAACTGGAAAACAGAAGCATTTGTGCAGATAATGTGTTAGTATGACAGTTCAATAACAATTTAAGTATCAAATATATTTGAAAATTCATATAACTGTAGATAAATGACAAAAAACTATAGAAAGTTAGCAGAATGTTTCATTCATATTTTCAATAGTTTTAATAGGAACAGAAACACAAATCCCTTGAGGTTATTTGACTAATAAAAATATGTAGAGTAAAATTGCATAAATATAATTCAATTCATTCACTTATGCACAGAAGCTTAATAGAGATAGAGATGTACTTTGAACCTCCAATGAACAGATGGTTTATGTATTATTCTTGCCAAAGCAACCTATCAAAATGTTGTTCAATCACACTTGCATTGTTTACCTGAGTGTGTTCATGAGAGAGGAATTTTTAACAGACAAATTTAGTTGCTTGGCAAGATGTTGAACGCAGCGAGGATTTCTGAAGGAGTCCATTTTCTTCAAATTAGCATCATAGCTTCCAACACTTTCTTTTGTGTATGACTCCACAGCACTGTAAAAAAAAACAATTTTGATATGAAATGTTTTTCAGCACGTATAGTTATCTAAATTACTCAATCACAAGATAGGATAGGAATTCCTGAGACTGGAAATACTGACATATGCAGTTACATGGTTGGTTGCACCAAATCCTTAGCTGGTACAAAACACTGAAAGATAAAAAAAGCCCAACTTAACATAAATGTTCAATCTTCAAGTGTCAAAATTTTTCCATTGTGTTCCCTTTTTTATTCCCAAAGGTATTTGCTACTCTGAATGAAAAAAAATGAAGAGCTATATTAGAATGTGAGTAGACATAGGAATATGATATTACATACAACTATAATTACCCTTACTACTATCATAATGACAGAATTTAGTAAAACACGTACAGGTAATCTGGGTATGAATTGCACATGAATAAGATTATAGTATACTTTGGGAGAAAAGCCCTTTATACAATAAAATGAGACAAAAAAAAATAATGTCACAAAATACAGTGTGTTTTTGAAATCCTAACACTCAACAAGAACATATTTAACAAAAAATAGGCAAGTTGTGCTGTCACAGCTACAGTGCCAGGATTAGGGAGAAGTCAAGGACATCTAGTTGAATCAACTCTTAAAAAAATCATCATACAAACTAGCTACTGCTGTGGATACACAGTCTGGAGAGAAGAATCCTTGTTTTCAGCTCAAAATAATATTAAAAAATCATTTTAGCTGTTGCAATTAAGTACAGCAGAAGAAACGGCTTAAACTCACTTGATAATTTCAGGCACATCACTTCTGTTCACTTTTCCCAGAGACACATCCAAGTGGTTGTTCTCCAGCAGTGTGTCACCCATTGTACCTTCATAACAAATTTCAAACTAAATCGGGAGTACATACATATTTAAAAAGAAACAATGACAAAAATTAGCAACATAAAATCCAATTTACAATTTTTGAAGTCGATCAAGAAAATAAAAGCCAGAAGATAAATAAGGATTTTAATAAAAAAAGCATCAAATTTGAGAAATACTTTATCAAGTTGCCTACAAGGTTACAGAGGTAACCAATACAACTGACCTCTACATTTTTTAATAAAATCAAGTATCTTCATCCCTGGTAGTGCAAAAAAGTACATATACTTGTTAAACACAAACACAATTTATCTCATGTACAATGGGTCAAATAAGTACTGGTGAAGTACCAAATAATTTACATTTTTTACTATTAAACATGTTTTGGAAAACCTTGGAGAATTGTTAGCGGTAGATAAAAATGGGCAAGGTCAAATGCATTAGGTAATGTTTAGTGAAGAAACTTTTTTTGAAAATATTAAACAAAAATAGGAAAACAGGGTGGCAAATATTTTCAAAAATCTAGAGGTAGAGAGATGTTTTGCTACCCTTTATTTTTCATTTCATATGATAATTGAACATTTTAAAATAAATTATTCACTTGAAATTACTTAAGGTGTTTCATCATGTCTTTTTTGATGTGACAATTCTCTAAGGTTTTCTAAAATCTGTTAAATAGCAAAAAATGTAAGTCATTTAATATGTTCTGAATACTTATTTGACCCATGGTAAATGTCATAAATTTGAACTGGAGATAACCTTAATTATTCTTACAGATATTCAGTGGTCACAAACAAGCTACAAAAGATCCATGAAGTCATCACTTTTTGCATCAATAAAGACACTCTAACTGACATGCCACAAGTTTCAACAAATTCAAGTCCATCAGCTGAGGTAATTGAGAAAAAATTAAACTGCAGAAAACTACATATGAAATATACACTTAATTGACACACAAGATTCTAAAAGTAAATCTCAGCTCAGATAACCACATTCTTGGCAGAGTCAAGTAGGCAGATCGCATAACTCTCACCAACAACAATGTCGGCTTTCTCATAGTCAGCTTCACAAGTGACGGACAGCACCTCTACCCTGACCAGGGTGTTTATGGTCCAAGAGTTGGGAACTGAGCCTTCATCAAATTTTGGGACTCGAGTCTGGGAAATGTCGAGGTTGACCTGGGTAAACATACAAACAATCTTTATCCATAGTCTGAGCTTGTACTTAAAATTGAATAATTTCATGATCATGTCCATACAAGTACACATGAAAATTTATGGATTTATCAATGCACAGTATATGATATATTTTGTCTTATAATAAAACAAGAAACCCAAGTTTACATATCTAGTTTTCAAAACCTGTAGGGAATCAAAACAAACTCAAAATTTTTACACATTCTAGCCTATTATATATTAGCAGCAGATCATTTACTCAATCTCATGGATGGACTTAATTTCAGAAAAACACTATTTTATTATAAAGGTTAACACAAAGCCAAAGGAAACACGGTTTCTAAAAAGTTTACTAAAAGCAAAAGCTTTAACACATTGACTGCGAGACGAGCCACCGGTGGGTCGCTTTGCCCCTGGGAAAATAATATCATCGCAGCCAATGTGTTAAAGCATTTTTTTACTCATCTTAGGTAGTCTGCAATAAAATTAAGAAAATATACATTAATAGAGTACATATCTGCTGCAAGTCTTAAGTTTTACAATGGAGACACAATAGTGAAAGAAAAGCCACAGTTTTTGTTACTATTCTACCAGTCAGCATAGAATTTCAAGTGTCATGGAGCTATTCTGTTCATTAAGAGACAGACAAAGCTTATGGATAAAAATACTTTTTACTAGTTTTATACCTGAAGCAGGCAATGATGCTATAACTTTGAATTTCTTCATAAGTATTGCATGGTCTCTGATACTATTATGTTGAGAACCACACGAGTTCCCTCTGCGTGACAATATTCCTTTATGCTCAACAATATGGAGCACATATTATTCACAATTACAAATATGAATTATATTTCGAAACAGTCTCACTATTAGCAGCTTTTTCAAGGTGGAAGATAGAGTTCATATTCTGCAGCAAAGTAATATCATATGTATGGACAGCGTGTATGGTATGTGTATGGACAGCGCGATGCTACCTATTTTAGAGATAAAGCATCATCTGCACACATACATTGAAGCATAGAGGAATGTCACACACAGGGAACCCACTCGGTTCTCCACTTTATGGTAGTATTAGGGACCATGCGGTAGAATCAAAACATCCCATACTTATAGGAAGACCTTCAAAGTTATATCATCATCCACTGCAGATATAAAACTAGTAAAAACTAATTTTTATCCACAAGCTTTGTCCATCTCTCAATGATCAGAATAGCTCTGTAGCACTTGAAATTCTAGGTTAACTGGTGAAATGCCAATATGAACTGTGGTTTTTCACTCACTACAGGGTCTCCACTGTAAAACTTCAGGAATGCAGCAAATACATATCCTTTTAATATATATTTCTTTGATTTTATAGCAGACTACTGGAGATGAAAACGCTGAAAAGCTTTACTTTTATTAAGCTTTATAGAAGCAGTACATTCCCTTTGGCCTTCATATTAACTTTAATTGCAGGTCATTTTTTGCAATCTTCCTAATATCAAAACTATAAAAATTATATAAACAATGAATTAAAATACAGATTAAGTACAACCAAATTTTCTTAAATTTTTTTAGAGATTAGCAAAAAAAGCATAAAATTTATGAATTATATAGTAAATTTTTCACAATAAATGTTATTTGTCAAAACAGGGGAAGTTAACTATACTTTCATAAACTAGGTGCTATCAACAGCTGATCATCGTTCTCTTGTCAGGTACTCACCTTGCAATTTTGAATACTCATTTCAGTGATGATGAACAAATGACAAACACATTTCTCCAGAGTCCAAATAGTCTTAGAATATTCTACAACTTATCACAGAGACAGTAAACTTGTTGGCACAGGGATCATAGAGGTCAAACCTTGACCTAAATCAGAATTTTATTTGAGTTCTTAGCTCATCACTGTATCAAATTATTTATCTGACATACTGATGCACAAGTCATCCTTGAAAAATATGGTCTCACACAATTTAACCATCAAATTTCAAGTATGAAAACAAATAATCAAGGTCTACCTATTTTATAGTTTGATACAAGGGGAATAAAAAATGCATTTGTTAAGTAGAATATTTTGCTGTTTCACTTGTATTACAAGCCATCCAAACACAGAGAATATATTTTACAGCAACAAACCAAGATTAAACAAGCAATGTGAAAAGTAAAAAAATGCATAACTCGGAAATTTTCCTAATTATACAAATTTCAATCATATATGGACACATTCTTGAGGATAATAAAACTCTCCCCTGTCATGAGTGTTTATTTACAACAAATAAATGCTCAACTTATGCTTAAATAGGAGGAAAATAATTACAAAATTTATCAACCAGCAAGTAGCATACTTTTTTCCATTTTCAAGAGGTAACCCATAACCCCCTGATAAATTCAATTCACATTTTATTACTATATTTGAGTTGTTCAAGAGTTACCCATCACAACTGCTACTAGCTCATAGATTAGATTATTAGTCATTTAAAGCACCTTATCTGTGTAAACTGTGATCCAAAGAGCAAAAAGAAGGAACCATTTAGTTTGGACTTAAGAAAACATGGAACCTATGCAAAAATGTGCTTCCATGCTAGATTTACAGGGCATAGAAACAAGTCAAGAAAAAAGAGGAAGAAAAACTAAAGAATCATCAGCAAAGAAGGCATGATTATAGAAAGAAGCAAAGTAGGCACTAAAGATGGGAATCCTAAAAACCTAGTTAGAGCTAAGATAACCTAAAGTGTAACCTTGGGGACACCAGTGCCCATAGCAAGCGGTAGACAAATCTAACTAACTTCATCCTGTTACTTATGGCCTATCCTATGCCCCTGAGAGGATTAGCACTTATTATGCAAAAAGTACAATCTTTTTAATGCTAAAAGATGGAAATAATAACCTGAAAGAAATTAAATGTGAAAAATTTCAACAATAAAGAAACAAAAAAACATTATTACTTTTAACTGTCCAATGCTAGCTTTGGCAATAATGATATACAGTAAAATGAAGAAAAAAATACAAGAGATAAAATATAACTAAGGTATGTTCTTAAAGCCTGGTAAATAAGCCTTTCAGACATGCTGAAGAACAAAATATTCAAACTTAAGGAAGCATCACCTATACAGCCCTAAAATTGTTTCTCCCTAAGAATGCTTCAGGTAGGTGACTTATCCATTTATGTTAGCAATCTTTTTTACTTGATTATACTTTCATCAATTATTCTATGGTAAATAAAAGGCATAATAGAAAATTTAAACCACATAATTTTATAAACTTGTACATAGTTTTTATTATTATCATATTTGTAAGATTAAAGCTCCCTATCCTCAAGAAATATGATACAAAGAGAGCAAAGAGAAGAAGGGACTATTTAGCATGAACTGTAGAAAATGTGAAATCTATGAACAGGTATATTCCCACAATGGATTCCCCAACCATAGAAACAGCAAGTGAAGAAAAAATAGGATAAAAAGATAAAGAAGAGATAGAAAAAGATAAAGAAGAGCTAGAAAAGATGAAAAAGAGCTAGAAAAGATGAAGAAGAGCTAGAAAAGATAAAGAAGAGCTAGAAAAGATAAAGAAGAGATAGAAAAGATAAAGAAGAGATAGAAAAGATAAAGAAGAGATAGCAAGATGTGAAAATTGAAAGAAGCAAAGTGGGCACAAAAGATAGAAGCCTCAAAGGCCTACCTATAGCTGAGATAACCTAACAGTGTTATTGCCAGTCCCCGCTGTATAAGATAGACAAACCTGACTAACTTAACCCTACTGCCTATCTTATGCTTGCTGAAGGGGCTTGTATATAATTACCTACAAATTAAAAAAAATAAAACAGGACAACTAAGGTAAAAACCTTTTCTGCAGTTGATGTGCATGAATTTCTTCATATAGATTAAAAATCTACATAGAAAAATATAGTCCAAGTACTCTACATTTAAAAGAATTTAATGGTACTAAACATCTTGAAAATTTACAACAAGATGTGCCACATTCAACACAACAAAACAATAATGAAAAAATGTACAAATAAGTATCACATTAAACAGTAATTCATGTAGTGTCATGTAGGAAACATCAGCATTCAGTACCATATGGTTTGCTGCAGTAGCCTGAGCATACTTAAATGCATTGGAAAATTTTGATAACATTTGCAAAAGTGGTACACTACATTCCCCATAATATGACCGCATTTGTAAAGGTTGTAATAAATGCCTTGTTGCTTAAGGGCTACGTTCTATGAAAGACGGTCTGAGAAAGCTGTAACCTAGGGATATACTGTTATAATATCTTGAGAACTGTGAGTGATTTCTAAATGTTTAGTCTCAAGAATAACAGCACTAATTGTAGATAAGACCTAATAATGCCTCAGAAAAAGAATAATAAGTAATTTATCATGATGTAGATGTATTTTTAGGGTTAACTTGAAATATTTAAATGAAGATAACTGTTAAAACAAATAAATGTATAGTGTAAGTAAGACAATAAAATAGAAATACTTACTGTAGTCTAGAACTTTATGATTTAGCTCGCATCTCAAAAAATAGATTTTGAGATTTAATGGAATAAAACTCATGAATGTGCCAATAAATTGTACTAGTGATGCCTATGTAATTATTTTCTGTTTTGAGTTAGCTTAGTCCTCGCATATGCAAAAGCTTATTTGTGGGCTATCGAAATTGGTAGTCAATGCATTTTTTGCTGGGTCGTCAGTAACAAGTTCTGAATGTTGGTCTTCAAGATTTGTTTCTGCATCATTTCCTCTTTCAACATCATCTCTGTTGTTAGCCAATTTTTCAGAAATCTGTGCAACGAGATCATTATTTTCATAACATTGAAGGTCATTAACCACTTATGGGGACTCTTGCATATTAGTGACGTTGTTTGCCAAAATTGCATTGTCAATGTCAATAATAGATGACACTGCATTTAATTTGGGTGCTTAAACTTAATGGCAAATGTTATCAGCTTTAGCTTTCAGTATTGGCCAAGAGTTCTACACTCATCTTTAACATGATCATAAACAAGTTATTGAGCAAATTTTTAACTTTCAAGTTACTCTGCTTTTCTATCTCTCGTGTAGCTACAGTGCTTTTTGTACAAACAATTTTTCATTCACTGCGTGGCCCTATTTTTTTGCTTCATAAGTGAATGATAGTTGATTTTGATTTGCACAAACTTTCGACTAATTGTCTCTGAATGACACCTTCTTACCTTTGAACATGAATCCTGTACAGGATTTCTATCTTTTAATCAATGTTAAGGAGACTGTCTTCTGGAGTTTCATTCAAATGTTTGAAACTGAATTTTTCATTGCACGTCATTCTTTGATACGTACTTCATAACATATCAGAGTTTGAGAACTATAGCTGCAAAACAGACTCCACTAGAGAGAAGATACATCTCTGAAAGTTACACATCTACCAGCAAACAATGCATTATAACATGGTGAATTCAACTTAAAATGTTTCTATGCAAGTGCTGTGCCTACTGCCCTACACATGGACACAGGAATTAGGATGGAGCTTACACTCGCTCCAGAGCAGCTCAAGCTACAATCCTATTTCAGACTCGCACACACCTTCCACCTCCCACCATCCTTTGTAGCTCATGAGTTGTGCAGCAGTCACAGCACTTGATGGGTTGCATTCGAAGTTTATTTCATCGCATATGCAATACAGTTTATGCACATAATTGGCATGGAATTTAATAAAAATGTAACCCTTTTCATTTATCTGCTCCGACTGTAAAATGTTTCTTTTTTACTTTGAGATATATTTCCAAAATTTTTTGGTCTATAGCAATGAAATATGGCTCATTCAACATGAAATCTCGCTCTAAACAAACTGCATTTGCTCAATTTTTAATTCTTGACAAATTAAAAAAGCTATTGACAGGAATATAAAAATACATATAAAAAGTTAATTTTTTTCGAAACTATGAAAATGTATCTAAAACTTTTGCAAAAACAATTCATTCCCTACATTGAAACATGTGCAATGAATTTTTTTTGTAAAACTTCAAACTATACAATAGCTAACTTGCCATGGGAGCCATTGAAACTTTGTAGGATTAGTGCATTGGGTTTTACAACAGCACACTAGAGATAAATGCAGACATAGGAGCAATTCCAAGAAGTCCAATTCTTGCACAGACTAAGAGGAATATACAATGCATAACTTGCTATATTTTGTCACACCAAATAATTTTCGAATCAAAAAAGCATAGTCTTCAACAGATTTTACATTGCATATCATAAGCAACTTTCTAATAATTCTAAAATTGGATCCAAAATAAAAAATAATTCAAAACTTAATTAAATCTTTATTTTTAAATTAACACTTTCATTAGAATTAGTAACTTACCATTGAACAATGAAGGATGAACTTTTCAACCAAATTCTCTTCTTGAAGTATTTTTCTAGTTTCACAATCAGTTCTTGTAACATAGGAGCTCATATCACACTTCAAAATAAACCTATTTAAAATATTTACTAAATAATGATTTTTCATGTTTTTCACAAGTGTCATAAGCACCCAGCAGCCACTCGAATATTGTCATATTGACCAACTTTGAGAAATGGTGTTGGCTAGACTCATTTAGGGTATACAAGCACAAAGTGAATATTGAAACAGTGGAATTAATGCTTCAATATCAGTAAAAGTATAGGACTAAAACTAAACCATAATGCCTGTACTTACATTGTTCTTTTTGTGATCGTTCATTACTGCATTCTAGGTGAAGAAAGCTTCCATTTCAATTGATGTAACTAACATTATTTACCTTCATCAATATTGCATCCTTTTTTCTGGGAGCTTGGCCTATCTTTTTGGTAGTGTTGCTGGTTCACCTTCAGTTGCTCGATTCAGTTATTCATTTCCATCTTCCAGTGTCCCAGTTTTGTAGTTTTGTTATCACACTAGACATGCATTTCCCAGACAGAGCTGTACAACGATCTACATACTTAGGAGTATAATAGTGTTTCCTAATACATTTGCTAAAGGTCCAAAATAAACATTTAATTTCAGCAGAAATATCCTTTACCATGCATCACAATGCACATTATTACATAGGTAGCAAAAGAAAGACAATATAAGACATTACTAGGGTAGGAAAAGTAATGGAAACGGTAGCAATTTCAGCTCCATATTTCAACGAGTCCATATGTTTTGAGACTAATGCCAAATTCGCATTAATGGTTCATTATTATCTTAGGTGCAGTTATCTTATTTATTATCTCTTTTTCTAGATCCTACTGCAGCATAAAATCGTTAATATGCGACCTCACTGCGTTCAACAGAAGGCAAACCATCAGACATTGAATTGAAGGAGCATTGGAGTCGAGAACAGCTCTTGCATTCGTCTGAGTTACTAGATCAAAGACTACAACAGGATTCTAGAAGCAGAGCAAATTCATAAGCAAAATGAGTAATTGCAGGAGAATTTTGAAATTCATAACTATAACAAAGGAACTAATATATGTTCATACGCATTGAGGTGAAAAATTCCCAGGCAACTACCCCTCTATAGTGACTGCAGAGTTAAATAAACATTTGATTGGCTTGGTACCAACCAAAATAGTTCTTAAGCTTAATAAAGCTGAATGTAATGAAAAAGCCAACATTACAAACCATTTTTCAATCAAGCATTCACAAGAAGTTCCAATGGTATTGAGATCAGTCACAAGGGCTGGTAGACAAAAACTTTCTCCAACAGCAGAACCAGTTGATGTGTGAAAGCAGCTTTGTATTTGAACAGTTTACCTTTTTTTGGGGCTCAGGTAAACTGCTTGTGTTAATTTATAATGCAGTAGAATTTGAACACAGAAATAAATTTAATTAATGAAGCTACATCAATAAAATTTGAAAAATATGTTTTTGGAAAAGATATTTGTTAAGGATCCAGTAACATAGATGAGGAAATCTCACTGTTTCTATTTTTTCCAGATCCTGCGAATCCATTTTATAAATACTCACATTGAGTAAAAGATTTTTGCCACAAAGCATGTGAGGTCCACCATCTCGAAACACGACTCGGAGCGGCTGGTACTTGGAGCCTCGAGTAAACTGCATCGCTCGGCACACCAGCAGGTCTCCTCGCCGCAAATCCTGATAAAACGAACATGGTTGACTTAAACCTGGGTAATTTAACTGTGCTAAGAAAAATGAACTAATCATTTGTAACTTGGTGTGAAGTAGGCAATTGGCATTGGCTGAGTTAACTCCAACATTGGTGGAGTTAACTACCAGCTGATAGCCCTCCAACTTACCAGACACAAACACTTCATGAGGGAGAGAGTTTTCCACTGGACCACAGACCGAAAAACGTAGTAACAACCAAATTGAGTTGTCCTACACCTCACCATTGTCAACTCCTATCAGTAGCCAATTACACAAGCAATGCTCTGCAGTCTTAACAATTGTACATAATCAGATATGCAACCCAGTGAGTGTGTCTGAACAATGTTAGGAATACTAATAACTTCATATGCATCTAGATTCACTACCTGGTGTTAGTTGCCTTATTCAAAATCCTTAGCTAGAAGCCCTCAAAAACTCGATCCCTTTATGATCACTAGCATCAGTTGAGCAAGATCCAGGTCTTCAACTAATAGAAATCCACTTGCACAATGAAGCATCAATACCTTGCATTGACAGAATACACAGCTAATTATTAAACGTAAAAAACTAAGGTGCCAACCAGTACTACTTTAATCTGTATCTGTCATCCTACAGAAACAGAGATAAGAAGAACTGTAAACTAAAGTACAAATTTAGCTTTCACACATGCAAAATATTAGCTTCAATCATTAGAAGTTATCTTTTCTCTGATGTTCAGGAAAGAAGGTTTTAGGTTCAAAACTTTGTTGATATTAATGACTAATTCAATTCAAAGATGAATAACACGTCATACCTGGCATTATTTAACAAAAAATCCCTGTACAAGTGGGTTTTAATCAGTCATGAAAGCTATCTCTTGCCGATATTATGGCATGTCCTTACTAACCTTGTGAAACTGCACAGTTCTCATTTTCTTGCTGGCCTGCAAGTAGTACTCCAGAGGGGGAAGATTCTTGTACTTGTCTGAAAAAAATTGCTATATATCATCACTTGTCAATTACCTAATATGGTTGGATTTATAATACATTAATAATTTAAGCATATAAATTTTACTATACATTACAGTGACATTCCTTTGTATTTTCAATCATATTACAATAATAGACTGTTGGAGGAGGGAGGGTCTCTACAAAAGATTTTCAGACTTTTAACTAGTGATGCACTGACATCTTGAGCAGGTCAGCACAAGACAATACAACACATTATGACACAAATACCTGAAACTCCTCGTGTGAGCAAAACCTTAGCATCTTCTGTTAATAAGAAGGCATCAGACATTTAGATAATCATACATATACCTATATCTGTTTCAAACTTTGCAGTTGAACTGGCAAATACTTTAATCAAATGGCACCCAAATAGATAGTGATGTTCATGTTTTTTATAAATAGCTTATATCAGCAGAGCAAACTGTAGCATTAGCTGCTCAAATATACAAAAGGAAGAATGCAAAAAATGAACCCTTACCTGATATATTTTAACAAAAATTTGGAGCTCTCAGTTGAGAAAACCATACAACTCCAATTTATTTTGATCCATTTCTACTCATTACATCAAGAGAATACTCAGAAATGGCTGGTTTATGGCAAAAGAGTTAAGGATAATTGAGTCAACTCATTTCAAGCTTCTTTTCAAATTTTTTCAAGTAGAAGATGTGACAAGTTTATGCATCAAAAGCAAAAAAGTATGAAGGTAGTAAAAATGAATTAATTCATCTACACTTCAAAAATGACCAAAAATGAATTGTGCACCTATCAATTTCAACTAAATAACAAGCAAACATCAGAGGAAACACATGGAAAGGCTAAGCCAGAATAAATTCATGCAAATATTGATCACCATATAAAGCACAGCAGGGAGCAACTCAGAGCAATACTCATCCATGGAGCTATTTTGACAAAGACCAACAGCAATCATCCTCCCTGTTTACACCCACATCTCATTACATACCAATAAAATATATCAACTCGTGTAACACACCTACATCTCATTACACACCAGTAAAGTCTGCCAGTTTGCATACCAGCCCTTGCAGCCACTCAGAGACAACCCTTAAATGAGCAGCACGCTACACAGAGAGCCTGGGACTAACCAATAGCACAACACTTATATGGCACTTACAACACTTACAAAGGATATACAAAAATAAACAGTGACAAAATACCCTAAACAGAGCCAAATTTTCAACTGCAATCTATATCAGCACACCACAGAAAAAATGCTTGGTCAAAACCACTATTTATTTTGTGAAATGTTTTAGTACATCATAGTTTATAATTGATGGCTATCATTCATATTTTCCTTAAGAAGACTAAAAAGTATTCCTGATAAAGTAAATATTATAGTTGTCTTATTTAGCAAACTATACACCAATGGTTGCTGAGTCACAAAAATCAACTATCTTAACACATTTCCTCTAATGATGCTGTTTTGCAAGAAGTAAAATGATCCACCAAAATCATATCACACGAAATGTGTTAAAAATATTTTCCTTCAAGAAAATACTTGTGGCATTTCAATTTCAACAATTTAATTGTACCTAACACCAATCTTCAATCATTAAAAATGGTAAGACAAATCCAAACTCACAGACTTTTAGAACATAATTATCCTGACTAGCCTGTTCCATGTGCTGCAAAGTATTTTTCACTATTATTAAGATACACTGCACATCCAAAATCAAACAGAACAAATATTAAATTTCTGTATTGGAATATTGCAAATCATTACTTTACACACATAGAACTTTGAAATGATCACAACAAAGTTGCACACAAAATGGTTATGCTCACCTCTAAAACCATACTTGCTGTAATCCCTAGCTCTCACAGACTTAGAGACTGGCTGAGAGAACAAAAAATCTGCATTGTTTAGGATGAAGTCCACAGAAGTAGTATACAGCTTCACTTCATCAGGCTCCCTGAGGAAAATATGGAACTTGTAATACAAAATTGCACAATACTGAAAAAGTATACACTGTTCTTCCATAATATAATACTGCTGGGATGGTCACTAATGAGTCAATTCTATTCATACACTAGAAAATTCTTTTAGCCCTAGATATGTAATAGATCTTTGCTTGTAACATAATACGGTACAATAAAGTAAACCTGTTAGAATCATAATATCTTTGTAAAACAATCATTTTATTCATAGCTCAAATGAAATAAAAAAGTTTAATTTTACTACATGAAATGGTATTAGCTTAGAAAATGGGCTACTAGTAAAACCACATGTGTAACTAATTCTATATTTCAATTAGGCTTATCAAGGAAAAGTTGTGTCATAGGAAACTCTTAAGGTGTAAAAGTCTGTGAATTTATAGGTATACTAGACAACCCATGACCCGGTGGGTCAAATAAAATTTATCAAAATCAAACTGCATCCAGAAATGTATCCTATGTAGTTAAGTCAGTATCCACAAAACAGGATTAAACAGAGAGTATAAATTTTGAATATCTTAGAGCCAGCAGACAAATGATTCTGCCCTCTTTCTCATTCCCGTATCCACTTTACTAACTTGCCTGACTTAAATTCCCTTCTTTTACATGACATAAGAGTATATTTTCTCTTCTGTGCACAATTTCAAACAAGAAAACAAACAAACAAGACGACCAGAATTTCAGTAATAAATAGATATAAATAGATTTTGTCAAAATATATCAATCTACAAAGAATTTTGGCATCTTAAATAACATTCCGTTGCTAATGTACATCAAAACTCAAACCTGTTGTTGCCAAACTTTAATTACCAACCTCAACTTGTGAGCTCTGGCCTTAAATGACAGGTAGTTGATGTGCTTCATGGCAGCATAGGGCAACAGGTCACGCTTAGTGTCAGCCAGCTGCTTTAGCAGGCCATGCCCATAGTAGTTGATTGTGCTTGCCACAATGTCATTGTTAACCCGGGGATCAGTCCAAGGTAAGAGGTTATTAACATCTTCAGTCATTTTAGCAAATTTTTCACATTACATACTAAAATCTGCAAGAGATTAAATTATTAGTTTTAATGCTTTTCAGAAAATTTCAGAAACTTCAAAACTGATTTAAATAATAAAATACTTTTTTTACAAAAAATAAAAATATCCCTTAAAAAGACAATTATGTGCCTATAGCAATGAAGCTTTCAAGGACAGAATATAATTTTTAACAGCCTAATCTCAAGATTTATTCAAGATATCCACCTACTTCATCCCTCAATCATAAAAAAGCATTGACCATTTGAACTGCATTAAATTTCTACAGTATCCTACTCTTGAATTTGTAACAGCACTACTTTCTATGAATTTTGTACATGAATTTAATGATGATGAAACTGGTACACCTGAATTTGGGATTAATATCTACTATAACTTGGCATGCTGCACAGATTATTCTATTCATTGTACTGTATTCATTTAACATAACTTTATTTTAGTTAAATTAAATCTATTTCAGAAAGGCTTTGAAACACAGAAAAAGTTATCCATAAAGATACTCAAACAGTGAGATACCTACTAATACAATGTTATAAAGCAGACTCTATAGAAGTTAGGGTCACATATTTACATGTTATCATTACCTCTGCCTACAGGTTATGTTAGGTTAAATTAAGATCAAATAAATAAACTTAACTAAGCTAAACTAACAACCTAACTTGACATGGTACATAACCAGGAGAAAGTACAAGAGAGCAGAAAGATTCATGGGGAAGTAGGTGGAACATTAATGCCAGAGGTTGTACAATATTAACTTACTTTATTTACCTTTGTTGTAAGCCTTTAAAAAATTTAAGCTTTGATAACTTAGAAAAAATTGTCTAGCCAGTGAGATTAAGACTAAGGCAGTATAATGAACAGGATGCTTAGTGCTGTATACTTTTGTAAAGCCAATTTCAACCATATTTGGTACCTCCATAAAGGAATGAAAGGCTTCAAAATGTGTGCAACAAATGTGATGTAATGGTGTACAATGGTGGTCATGAGTATGAAAGAAGTGAAGACCTATGGTTTTGACTGACACTGTACGTAAGATTTTGTAGCATTCTGAATGGAAGATGAAACATGTAGAAGAACATAGAGTAATGGGTGAAGAACCAAACAGTTTTAGGAGGAACAAACATGGTAAAGACAACTTGTTTGTGGTGAATGAAATAGCTAAAATAATTGAAAGAATGAAAAAAAGTGTACCTAGCATTCTTAGATATAGAACAGCCATTAAGGAAATTGAGACAGCTGTTACTGTCTCACTCTCCCAAGCATCTCCAGGGTATAGTTTCAGAAATTTAGCTCAGGTTGATATGCTTGCATTTTAGTGCCTAATAAATTAAAGGAATGGAGGTTGATTGTACATTGAAGATAAACAAGCCTGCAATAAACTATTAATAGCAATTACTAAGGATTAAAACTTTATTATTTTAATCATACAAAAATGAGGAATGTATTAGATTCAAATTACATAGTGTGTCCAACATTCCTGATTTGTTCAATTTTTACTTTTTAGGTCATCTAACCAGTATTTACATTTGAATTCTAAGATACCCTCTCGAAAGTTTACTATTTTCAAAAAAATATCAAACAATCTACTTTGTCTTATACCTTTGCAATATCTAAGAATTCCAAATAAATTTTTTAACCTTCCTTGATTTTTTCAATTAATTTTTTCATTACAAACAAAAAAACAAGTTTTCCTCATCAAATCTGTCCCTTTTTAAACTGTTTTATTCCTTACTTATCACTATATCACTACATGTTCTTCTATAACCTGTTCCATTTTTCATTCAGAATGCCACGCAAAATTTTATGAACCACAACAAAACGTGGCTAAAATTCTTCAGTACTTTCAAAGTGGTTAATGACCACTCTTGCGCACCAAGTCACCAACACTACATTGCATTTGTTTTACACATCTAGAACCCTTTCATTCCTTCATATGTTATCAAAAATTTCAACATGCTCACAACACTCATACCCAGAGTTTTTGAACTCTTGTCGAAAACTGTCAGGTTCACTAGCTTTTCCACTTTTCACCTTTTTTCAAAAACGTTATACCCTCTGACATGTAATTTACTTTCTACATGTAGACTATATTCACCAATCTGAAGATTCTCAATATTAGCAGCAATTCCCCGATCATGCACTCTCATGTCTTCTCAAAAATCCCGAAAATCACAGTGCGCTGTTCTCTAATGTTCAGCGTCTCATAACGCAACGAGTTCTATACCTACAGATTTTTTTCCTTATTTCAGTTTTGAGGACTCTGGGTCCAACAGGCCCATGCGCCTTAGATCTTTGCCTTGATATGAAGAGAATCCTGTTAGTCCACTAAAATGTGGTAAAGGTAACCGTGAAAATTCCATTCCTACCGGAGATGATTAGCTTAGGCGTTAACAGAAGAAAAACGGAAAGTACGGAAGCCAAAAAAACTGTTTACGCAGGAATGCAAATTATTTTATTACCTTAATTAATAACTGAAAATTTGATATAAGAGCAGATAACTAATAATACTTTCATCTTAAAGAAATCAATATTTACAGTAAAATGTTTGACAATGATTCTTTTTTGAAAGTGATACGCACGGATATTCTATTACGTCAATGAGCATGTTAAAGTTAATTTGGCTCAGCTTATCGAAGTCCTACAAAATAAACTATTTTCTTTGTGGTACATTTTTACTTATCTAAGCGTTGAAATTCAGTTTAACATTATAGACATTTAAACTAGGAAATTTGCCATAGAAGTCGTAATGTTATTTGGGTCCTCAAGTCAACATGTATAACAATGTCGTCGGTGAAAATTTTAAGAATAATTGTCTGTGATATTTTTTAAATGATCTAACCTTGTGGTAATAATTTGTTGAAACTGGTTTTAAAAAATTCACATGAATTGCACCGAAGTGTTGAATCGCAACAGTGCTCACGATACTGAAATTAACCTCTTTAGGCTGACAATACTCCTAAGATAAGTCTTCAGTCTTTTTAAAGCTGAGAAAAGCCTGTAGCATGCTGTAGCATGACTTTCTTAGCCAGTCAATTTTGATGTAAGATAACGCGTGGATAACTGCAAATGTCATATGCTGGAGCTAGTATGTTTAAGGGCTTCTTTAATAGTGTAAAAGTTCAGAAAAAATAATGCTCAGAACCCCGTATTCACCTTAACGAGTGTTGAAGTTTTCAGGTCAAACTCGTGATGCTTCGCCGTTTAAAGCCCAGCCACAACATTAGTTTTTTAGGGTCTTTGAAGAGCTTCTTGAACAAAAGTGCGACAGGCACTGAGTTGTCGCCTACACGACTTTTCATCTCAGCCAAGACGTGTTCTACGAATGACGAATGGATGTACTTGAATACAGTGGCGTTTATTAAATATTACCCAAAGAAGCCACATCGTCTCTGTGGTAATATTCTTCAGCACTTTTAAGGAGAAAATTTGATCAATGTGTCTATCGTCCACAAAGTCTTGGCCCAGAGATGGTGTCATACAATGTCCCACCGCGCTCAAAAGCCGGAAGCACTTATAAAGTTAAACTGTAACTACAGTGTAGCAAAACTAATGTAAATATTATAATTAATTTTAAGGTTAATTGTAGGTGTAATGTTAACTACATTCTCTTGTTTAAATCAGTATAAGCGATTTTTAGTCACTCATAGATTATTTCGAATTTGAAAATTCAGTTAAACATTTTGTCTGAATGAATAGGTGATTAGTGATTATTTCCTAATAATTTTCTTATTAAATTTAGCGCTAATTAACATCATTTTTATCACTCATAGTAAATCAAAATATGAGAGTAGAAATTGATTCCGTATGAATCACATCTTTGGCAACACTGTACACTAGTCAACAAGGCTAGATCTGTAGCATGTAATAGCATGATATTCTTAGCAAGTCAATGTTGAAGTGTGTTACTGAAAAAGATCGTTAACTTAACTCTGAAATTCTCGAATTCAATCCACCATCAATGTGTGCTATAAAATTCAAACGTTATTTTTGGACGGCACTCAACATTAATTTAAACTTGTTCAAAGTATTTCATTAGGAAATTATTTTCGATTATTTTACAAGCATGTTGGAATTAAATATTTGGATAAGAACCATTTTACCCGCTTAACAGCACGTTACCGTCTTGCCGCCATCTTGCCATTCATTCGATCAACTTCAAATTCGTGGTAGACGCAGCGTATGAATTTATTCTTAAGAAGTGCTTTGTTTTTAAGGTTGTGACAGCGTAGAAGTTAGCTGTGCGTGTGAAACAAATTAGCATTCAAATCATTACATATATTTCTCGTGACAGTGTACAGGTTGTTTGAATAATTCAATTACGATGATTCTGAGTGTTTAATGTCATGGCAAACATGCCGGTGACAAGTGTAGACGTAATTTATTTCTGTGTTTCATTTATTTAGCTCTATTTCATTACTGTGATTTGAAGTCTTATTGTTTATCTTTGCTGATACTGATATATGCTTAACGTTGGTTTTTACAGCAGCAGTTACTTTTACAAGGTACTAATAATTCCTACTTTTGAATTTCCGTATTTTTTGTCTATAGTTACTATAGGCATAAAGCAATTAGCCCCGAAATATATTTTTGCGGTTGCGGCATTTTCTTAAGTTGTTCACTTGTTTTCTTTATTTCATAATTATTGCAGCATTTTATTAGGTTGTTCACTTGCTTACTTTATCTTATAATTATTGCAGCATTTTGTTAGGTTGTTCACTTGCTGCTTTATCTCATAACTATTAGGCACGAACTCCCAATTTTTTGCCGTGAAACTTCAAATGTTTCGCTGATATTTAATTCTTTTGGCGCGACTTTCACAGCTGATCTCGTATTTACGTTCACTTTGGTGGTGTTATTTGCCTCTAATACCAGCCAAAGAAGCTAGCGTCGCCTCTTCTTAAATTCCCGTTTTGTTTGTTAGTCGGTAAGTTAGCTNCTACTTGCACGATGCCGAAACGTTGTCACACGTGGTGTTAGTGAGGTTATGTGTGGAACCCCGTTATTGGGGAAGAGATTCTGATTTGTTTACTTACTCGGCAGTTCAATGCATTAGCTCTCATGCTAATGTTGCTTATGTTAGCATTAAGGTTTAATGACGGAACATTGTCGGATGCTCCTGCATAGTGGCGCACAGCGCTGGTATTTCCCTATGATCATTAGAAAATTTCAAATAGCGCAGAAATTCCTTGCAGTAAAATTCGTCTATCACTATCCAATCTTTGGGAATATTATTATACTTTTATTTATCATAAAAAAATAACTTTGGGCAGTTGAGTTATTTTTCATGGACTGTGGGAGAACCCGACCAGGGGTTTCAGTAAGCTTGAGCTGGGTCGTTTTTTTCCTTATCTCTTGAGCAAAATGATTCAGCACCTTGTTCCAGCACAGACTCGGTCCGTCGTATCTTCGTATTTTTTCTCATCCTCGTCGCACGACTTCCAAGTGAGCAGCGCCCCCCCCCACTGGACTACTTCGAAGTCCTCCCTGGCGTGCTAAAGCTCCCTCGCTCCCTGCATCGATGCCACCAAATAAATACCCATACACGAAGCTACCATACAATCACGCACCACCTCGAAGAACATTATTCACGGGATCAGATCCGAATCTTCACGACGCAAATATACGAGTAAAGTGCCCGAGAAAACCCCTGTGTTTTGATATCCTTCCTGACCAAAACGAACGTACTACCAATCTGAATCCCTTAAAACATAAAAGTTTTGTGTACAGAGATCGAAGCAGCCACGTTGCAAATATACATAAAAGTGCATGTAGTTTCCGTACAAAAACAACTAAAGTTTTATTTTAAAATGATTCAAGATGAATAAAGTTAATATATGCATACAGAATTAACCTTTGTCTATCCAAAATATCTGATGATGCACTGATTACCAAAATGGGGTCATATTTGACCCCAGTCTTTTTTTGTCCCTTTAACATGTAATTATAGTCTTTTCATCAATAATAATGGATAAAAATACTAGTTTGAACATTTTGGAGCTTTACTTAGGAATGTTAACATGCCAAAACTTTTAATTATAAGAACGAAATCAAACTTCCAGAAAACACAGCATAGTTGTTACAAAAGTTAAACATTACAGTTATTGCAAGTGATTACATTGGATTCTGTATGCTCAGGGCAAATGAATGCAGAGCTTAGTGAACACTTAGTACTGTATTTAGAGTCTTTCGACCTTGGGCACNTCCAGAAAACACAGCATAGTGGTTACAAAAGTTAAACATTACAGTTTGTGCAAGTGAGTACATTGGATTCTGTATGCTCAGGGCAAATGAATGCAGATCATAGTGAACACTTAGTACTGTATTTAGAGTCTTTCGACCTTGGGCACAATAAACACCGATTTCTTTTCCCTGTTCTTGAAGCGGCGGTGTTTGGAGTTTGAACCTGTCGTGGCAGGGGGCCTATGACTGCAGTCATAGCAGCTTGCACTGAAGTTGGTATNTTCAGTGCTAACAGCCTGATCGTTATGTTGACTAGATAACAAAATAACAGATTTGTTATTGCGAGGAACATATGACACCATCGTTGCATCTCTTGAAAAAAAACAAGCTTGAATTTACCTCGCGTGATTTTGAAGGCAGCATGATTCTTGGTACTTCCTTTCGAATTTGTCTTACTGTACCAAGCAAAGTTTTGTTTTGTTTCGCTAGNACAGCTCTGCGCTCTTGGCGTGTTTCATGATCATCTGTTCTAATAAAGCGCAATATATTCTGAAAAGTGTTGCGTCCCATTGTGGCTTTGAAAATTGGTCGGCTAAAAGAGTTTTCATTATTCCAAACAGATTTGATTGATTCCTTCCTGCCTCTCGTTGCGCCGAATAAAAGTAAAATTCATATGAAAGCATTCAGTGTTTCTCTCTCCAATTTCCATTCAGGATGACCAAG
>VOMN01016893.1:0-15121 GCA_014899125.1 Orchestia grillus | reverse complement strand
TGGTCTGAATGTCCAATAAATGTTTTATGTAGCAACAATTGAGCTTCTTTGTATATATATATATGTATATGTATAAAATTCAAGGGTGATTCAGAGATGAGTCATGGCTGTGCGCGTCCGAGAGTTTTTTTAACCCAAAGTTCAAGGATGGCCACCGGTGAATCGAAGGTGTATCGCCGGCTAAGTGGGACGTAGAGGGACGATCATGGACGTGCAAGGCCAAGTAGGGACGTGGCATAGACGGGCGACGCGGACGGCCACGGACGTATAGAGGCCGATAATTACGGCCATAAAGTGGACATTTTGTCGGTGATTCACCGATGATTTGCCGGCAATACGTCCTGAAGTTCACGCTTGATCGTCCATAATTCACCGGCGATACATACTTGATTTGTAATAGGGTATTGCCGTACTGATATAATCTGTTTAAATAGGGGACTAATTTTTAGAATAAGTAATAGTTGATTCCACAAACTACTAAATCTGAAAGTATTAGACATGTAAGCTTATATTGCAGTACCTTATATAGGTAAAAGAAATTTGCCGCAAAATTTTTGTGTCACCCTTGTAAATGATGCTTGTATATTTACATCTTGTGAAGAGGCTTTTTTGGGAATCATTTCTCTACTGCTGATCATTTCTGAACTTTATAAGCAGCTCACGAGCCCAGTTGAATTGAGACAAGTCATCTCCAAACAGATTAAATATTCACGACGCTGGTGCTACGTATAAAGAATAGCGGACATCTACTGCCAAGACTTTTTTTTCATAACGAATAATAGTCATACGTGAAAACTCAATTCTTTCCTCTTTGACAACGAAGCATACTTGACGACACACTTTACTGAAGCTAAAGTCATAAACGCTTTTTTTTTGTAGCCAAAGCGTTATGTTTTCTTGACAACCACGCGACTGATCTCTGGTAAACGCCTCCCTCCAGTCAGACCTCCACATGGCCGACAAGGAATTATTATGCATTTGCAGGAGATTCACTAACCCCTAAATGCATCCAGTTTAGTCCTCAATAAATTTTGATTTTCTCTCTTAGAAAATAGTCGCTTGCAGGTTATTTACATTGCAAATATATAAAATGCAAAATAAAAGTATTGTACTGAGACTGAAACAAATTCAGTTCGTAAAGGGCGCGACTAGCAGTACTAAAATTTCAAATAAAAAATATTCTGTATTAATCTGTATTATATACGGCGCTTTCTCATTTGGAGTATAAGTTATTTTAGGAGGAAGATATGGAAGCCCTATATTATCAAAAGAGAATCTATTGCCATTACCTTCTATTATCGTTGTTCTCATTCGGTATTATCACCATCCATTCGGCATTATTACCGAATAACCCGTCTCCATCCATCAAGTTCGGTATAGCCAGTCATCAAGTGTGCATCGCAACGGACGCTACGTATTGATGGGTTAAGCGCATCTGACCCGCCAGACGTCGTGGTCAGGCGACCCAGAGTTCCTATGCATTCCCAAGGAGCCATTACACAGAGACCAGGCCGCAGAAGAGGCTTGGAATTACGGTAGCGCTAACGAGCTGGGGACGCACGACGAAGGAACCAAAGACCGAGTGTTCAGGGGGGTGTAGAAAGTCGACCAGGGAGTGGAAAGGTGAAGCAATGGGAGGGCAAGGGACGGGGTTGGTGTCGAGAATTTCTAAAGTTCGGTTAGGGATAACGTGTATAGAATGCAAACCGCAATACGAAAATGATCCTTTTAAAGGGTTGTAAATTCTAGCATTAGTGAACGTGATGAAATTATTGTGCATAAATTAACCAACGGTCGAAAGCAGAAAGGTTTTGTATCGGTGACCGTGAGGATGCATGTCGGGCAGTGATGTTAGGATGAGGGAAGCACTAGAACCTTATTTTAATGACAGCATTCATGTGTCAGTCGTCAACATCAAAATTTGGAGGCTAGCCGACACTACTTAGTGATGTTCGTGAAGCCTCTAAGCGTCAAAATTCAATTATTGAGGGACATTTTGAGAGTACAATGAAAGCTCAAGCTATGAACAATCATTATATCTGTACGTATTTGTTACGCATGTTAGAGAGCATGTTCTAATCAGTAGGTTCGTGAGATACACAAGCCTTCACGGAACCTTTCAATTTAACGCTGTGATTGAGGTTACGTCAGGCCTTACAGGCCAAGTAGGTGCCAGGCACGAGAAGGCCGCTTCTGCTGATCAAAATGTTGGACAGGTTCGTCACTTCACGAGCTCATTTGTAACGCTACATTAGACACTCGCTCACCAGACCCATGTTTAGCAGATGTGCTAAGCTGAATGAAAAATGTGTGTACTGGAAGCTTGCGGCAGATATGTTTGACAAATAAATAGTTAACAGAATTACATTACAGAATTACAAAATGTTTTGGTTCATTTGTTCATTTAATAAAAGCGTAACAAAATACAATTTAACAAGCTTCTTTTTATTTTTCTAACGCAAATTCAGTGTAATATTTTTGTTTCGGCTAAAAACTCCTTCACTTAAGTTCATTTTGTTTGTATGGAACCAAAAAATGAGTCGCGTCAGTTTGTCGCACCTTCTTCTAAGGCTTTTGAGAATATCACAAAATTCAAAATCAGCTTCAAGATGCCGATCGCTCCCGTAGCTTCGGGCAATCCTGGGCCCACTACAGATTATTTTACGCGGCGCAGCTGCATAGTCATTCGTCTTGCCCTTGTTTGTTACTCAGTTTTCAACCTAAGTTGCAAACGTTTCTCGTCCCGATATCGAGGTTTGAAGTATTCCTAGCATTCACATACATTTGTCGTGAATAATGTCCCACTTTAGGGGTCTCATGAATTTCCTGAGGTAAACAACAACGGTTTTTGCAGAAAACTCTAATCGAACTTAAGCATGCATCAATGAACAGCATACATTTTTTTGGCCCCGAAACAAATTGTTCAGTGTTAGTATTTACCTGAACTATAATTTGTTCAACCGCAACTCCAGCCCGAGCCACAATGGCTCAGAGCAGCATGGAGCTTGCTCGATGTCACGTATGTTGAAACCCATTATGGATTTCCGATAACTTTGCTTGTGCTAGTAAAACTGAACGGGAAAAATGCATATAAGTAAAAAAATGATTCCTCGTGATGAAACAACGCGAGTTTATGCAATCAGTTATCGGTATCAATTATAATAAAATCCTTTAGTTCAGTAAGGTTTCGAAAATGACGAATGAATTTTTGAAAAAGATGCTTTACACTGTGGGAAAATAAGTAGTTTTACTTAGTTGCCTAACTCTTACTGTTGCACTACAGAACAATCAGCGTGTAGACCATGCAGGGATGTTTAAGAAGGCAGTGTGACGTAATCCATGCTGGGTGTTGTACGTTATCAGATGTGCGTGAGTAATTAAGAGTCGTAAGATTCTCTGCGTGAAGGAAATAAATTTCCAAAATCTCATGTGCATGCATCGGTACCATTAAAATATTCTAGACCTCGTATTTACGACGGACGGGTTAAAGCATCTGTTTTCCCGCTGTTAACATTCATAGATTATTTTCAAATCACTGAAGAATGGTAATATGCGTTACTATGATTAATTTTTGTTTGCTTCTCTATAACGTAAATTTTAATAAACTTGAAGTAACACGGAAGAAAACCTCTATCAGAGCCAGTTGGGTTGCAATTTCTGGAATATATCTTGAAAATCCAAGAATTTTATCCCTGAAAGATTGGCAACACCAAACTTCACCTGGCCCGCAAGTAGGTGGAGCTTAGCGGTCCCGCTATATAAGACACGCGTTATACGTGCGGACTGATTGCGTCTGGGCCAGTGAAGTGAAAGAGTTCGTTGGTGTCGGACGTGTGTTCTGTGCTAAATAAAGTTAGCCGTGTACCCTCATCAGGTAAGCTAAAAACGAGTACTTGTAAACTAAGAATAAGAAATTTGTTTTTCTATCAGTCTGAAGAACTCCAATTATTGATACTTTATGAAGTAGGTCAGACTTCTAAGCCCGGACAAAAAAGTCCGATTTTTTGTGAAGAGGTCTAATAAAATAGATAGCTACTGTAACTCAAGTGAGAATAAAACCTGCGCTGTTACTTTTTTATAACCCTAATGAAGTGAAGGTTGTAAAATCGCAACTCATATTCCTTTCCTGTGTCATTGTGGCAGAAATATTTAACTCTGGGGATAAAAAAATAATAATCTCGTGGAATAACTCATCTTAATCTTTAACTAGGTTTGTAGTAGAATTAAAGTGGGTCGAGAATTGACTAAAATCTATCGAACGGAGGAACAATAATTGCTTTAGAGAAATATCAAGCAATGCGAAGTAATGCGCGCCATTTGGTGGGCCCCTCGTCACCTGCCACCTGCCAGTGGTCAAACAGAAATCACATGAGGGCCTTGTGCTGAAAAATTTTACCTTTTAAGTTTTTGTATCCTGAACACATGCAATGCAGTTCTTCATTATCTACGTTCATTTAAAAATGTACAGTTTGTAATATACAGTTTAATATTTACGGTACCGGCGTATAGTACGTAAGCTCATTAATGCCCATAGATCTCTGAAATTTATTCTGAGCTACATGTATATTTATGCCTAACTTAGAGTATCAAATTCTTTCATTATAATTTTTTTTGATGCTCAGTGTGATCAACCAGGGTGATGCCAGACGCACAATATCCCTTGGCCTGGTGTTACCAGCAAGTCCCTATAGTTCTCCAGCTAAGAAAATAATAATAATAATAATAATAAAAAATTATAATCTTTATTGATATATCAAGTAATAAAAATTGCAGAGTACAATATTCAATAATGTAACGTATATCAAGCTTGTATATAAGTATGGAAGCAAACTAAATTGTAAACAACTTTTCAAGCAATAACCATTAGAACAAGATGCATCTTAAGGGCAAACAGCAAAGAATTCTGCGAATTAAAAACTTAAATGGCGTAACAATACGAAGCGAAAGTTACGTCGACACTGAGGCATCCTTGTAGGACTCGGAGGGTTAACGTGCCAGGTTTAACGTCTCATCCACACCAGATTATTTTGAAATAAAATTAATTCAATGAATGAATTGTTAGTGATTAAAATAAATAAAGATATTCAATGAGATTCACAGTATAAGATATAGGTGGAAACCCACACTTCCGTCGCTCGGCTGATGCAAGATAATGCAGGGAGAAGGAACTGAAATTCCTAAGCCGAGTTTTTCGACGTTGCTTGGCCGCGTTGCTGATTGTTGCAATAAAAACTGGCGGCAAATTCACCTTTGAAGCATCAACTTATAGGGAAAAATAGTGTCTCTGGCAAATGCATTTGTGCTAGCAAGTGAACGAAGTTTATCTAACACAACTTAGATGTTTTTTTGATGTCAAATACAGTGTGTTTTATCTACACTTGAGGTTGAAGTTTGTCTAAAGTTTTGCTGGGTTTGGTAAAATTTGTAGATTTAGTGGATCGTTTGATCTGCCTGCTATAGTTTAAATATAAATAAAAATAATTAATCACATCACTAAAAATAATGTCAAAAAAAATATTATTAATTAATAATAATAAAAATATCAGTAAAAAGATTTTAAATACTAATAATAAATAAATATCAATAATAAACGATAAAATAATTATCAACGATAAATAATACCAATGTGGTAGAAGTTCCAGCTCCTTATATTTGTCATTCGCGTCAAATCTCGATATCGAACATTTAAGCCCGGAACAGGCGTCTTGAGCTTCTTTTTTGTACTTGGTGTGGGTCTAAGGGCAGTAATTAGTGCTACGGAGTAAAAAATTCAGTATATAATTGATTTAACTAAAGAATCAGTATTTCCCTGAGAGTTTCTCTTGTATTTGTTAAGCGTTGGTATCGACGTAAATTGTTTGCTTACTATTTACGTATAAATATGATTATCTGCTTATCTGATGGATGATTTAAAACATTTTACATCTTTATCTGTTCAAAAGTTACATCTCATAGAAATAATTTGATTTTAATGATAAGTAATTGTAAATATCTGATAAACAAGAAATCTTGTATTCATAATTAATTTTAGAATAATCTGTTTTCTTATTAACATCTCTTAGACGTAGATATGTGAAATATCTTAGGTAACAATGAACTTATCAATACATTTTTAGTTTAGATGACTTGTCAGATCATTTCGACTAAGCCTAACATTCTACCTTCACCATGCAGTAGAGCTCGCAAGAAAAGTTCTTGCGCACTAAGCGTGACGCAAAAATAGCGTTTGATCTACAAAACATGCTATTCGAATTATGAAATGAATCATACGAGTTACAAAACAGCATTCAAGAAATGAAACAAACCATTCGAGCAACAAAACATAATATTCTTGCAACCAAACATATCATTCGAGAAATGAAATACTGCATTCCAGCAACGAAACACAGCATTCGTCAACGAAACACAGCATTCGAGCAACTAAACATTTCATTCGAGCAACGAAACGTATTCAAAACGAATATTCAAGCCTAGGGTTATCTAGCTTGATACTTTACATACCCTGAAATCCAACATCTGCAGCTCCGCTAGCGTAGTTTTAAATAACCAGGTCACCTCGTTCCCTGGCGCATTGCGTCCTATTCAAGTTGTGCAGCTCCTGTGTTGCGTTGATGTGTTGATGTTATTCTGCAGCTTGCCTGGACTCAATTGGGACGGGTTTTAATTTAAGAAACGGGAATAATATTCACGGTAAATAGGATGTTGGTCTCATTCCTCTAATGAATTTGAGGCATTCTGGAATTGTTGGCAAACTGAACTAGCCTTAAAATTCTGGAATCTTGGCATGTTTGGCGACCGTGTGTCACCTCGGGGGCTGGGGACATGCTTCAGGTCGCCTTTGTACCATCACACGTGACCCGCAAAAATCAAGCCATCACAAACACGAGGATGTTTTTTGTGTGTGTGTGGGATGGAATGCATTCGAATAAAATACGGGGAATTACGTTGTAATATAAGGTTTTTGACTTTGAATTACGCTATTGAAGGCCGAACAAAAAGAACTAAAGTCGAAAGAAAAATAAATGCGTAGCATTTAGACGTCTCTCATTCGTGCAATAATTTTGACACCTAAATATAATTCCGCCTCGAATCAGCCGGTGTTCTGTAGATAAGCTGTCGTTAGCTCGATTTTTCCATATCGGCTCCAAGAATTTACAACTGAAAGCTTAGATTAAGTTGATGGGTGAGAGAAAATGTTCAGTTTCTTTCACAGATACCTAATTTTCAACGTGAGTCCGCAGCTAATTAAACATAGCAGTGTCATATTTCTCTCAAAGCTCATTACTATTTTCGTTATTCCGATGCAGTCAATTTCATTTTATAAGCGCAACAACTAATTAGTTCGATGTTTCGTTGCCCAATTCGCAAATTATTTTGTCAGACTTCATGTATGACTTTCGTTTGATACCATCAGTGGAGCTTTGTTTCCACCATTTTTAAAATTATTTTCGAATTCGCTCGTTGAACGTCTTGCCCTACTAGGTATGGCAGCACACAAATCCCACTGTATAATAATGGCCCAGGGTTACTAGCTTGGTAGGTCTGTCCGTCTCTCTGTCTCGCTCTTAATTATTTCGATTGGAGAAAATTCCCAGGTTCGTATTTCTAACTATTCAGCTGTCAGAGAAAGCAGTCCGTATCAATGATACTGCAAATAACAATATTTCATGTCAGTTACCCCAAATAAGAGGGCATCTTAATTCAGAAATTAACATCATTTGTCACGAGGGGTGGGGCGCATCCACTAATCTTCAATAATGCCGACAATAACATTGTTGTACTTCTGATATCCAATATCTAAAATGATTATATGTTCCGAGTACATACTCGGAACATGTGCTGTATAATCAATTCAGAAATTGGGCAACAAAACAACAACAATGTTACTGTCGCCACTGTTAATGATTGGTGTGCTGCCCTTCCTAGTAAGACAAGACGTTCAACGATTGAATTTGAAAATATTTGTGGAAGACGCTGATGAAACGAGTGTGTTGGTTTCATGTGTTTGCTGATGTGGGAATTTTAGTTCAATTGCTATTTTCCTACTCAGTTCAAAATTATCCTCTCAGATATGATTTTCCAACTCATTTTCAAAATAAATTTGCTAGATTTGATTTTCCAACTCATTTTCAAAATTAGTGTGCCAGATATGATTTTCTTACTCATTTTCAAAGTTATTTCGTCAAATAGGATTTTCTTACTCATTTTCGAAATAAATTTGCTAGTTATGGTTTTCTTACTATTTTAAAAGATCCTTGTCCAGACATAGTTTTTTTCTAACTCATTTTTAAAACAAATAGCCGGACATGGTTGGCTCGATCAGTCTTAAAATTATTTCACCATACATGGTTTTCGTATTCAATTTTTAAATTAATTAACCAGACATTGTTTTGATCCTCATTTTGTAAACTGTGTATTTTGCCTGTCGTGGTTTCCTAGCAAATTTCCAAATTATTTTTTTTTGTTCATTTTCAATTTTTTTTAGCCTTGCTTACTGTGCTCGTGAATCAACTTGAATGAGACTAATACTCTCCTTTAAAAAACTATTGAGTTCAAGCATGGAGCTCTGACGCAGCTACGCGCGCTTGCTCGGCATGCCGGCATCACGTCCACACCATCAAAAGTACCGGAAAATTTCACAACGAGTAACATTCAGACACTTATTTTAATGACTTGGTCTAGAACGGAAGTTTAGTCGTCAGTTGCGTTGCATTCGAGTCTTAATTCTTTCTTGAGAGAAAAAAGTGCATTATATGTATAGCTTTTTAGCAAATGCAATCGTACCCATGACTGCTACGTTTGACTACTGCCTACCTCTTTTCCAAGCTACGAGAACCTTCTGCGATGCAGTAAATCGTTTATTCTAATCACAGTGGATGAAGTTTTGCCAATTACGATGATTTAAAAATTTCCTCGTTGAATTCCGTGTAAGGCCATATCGGTCTTATAGATATAAATAAATGTTTTATTATTTTTTCTCTGTTATGCTTACTAGCAATATTTAAAACGCAAAAACGAACGGTGATAAGTTTACTCTAAGGTACAGTTATAGAACGAATAAATTAAGCAACGCCTTTAAAGATTACATCTTCCTAACTTTACAGCCCAGGTCTGTTGAAGCAAAAAGAGAAGGGTTTACATTTGCTCAAATGTTGAAAACGAAGCATTTAGAGGAAAAGATGAGCGTGAAAAAGTTTTCACACGTAAAAACCGTCCTGCCCCTTTCCCAATTAAAAGAAAATAAGTTCAGGTAAATTAGTAGGCTCATAATTTAGGCCTCAAAGAAGGCGCCACGTGGACGCAGTGGCCGACAGTCCAAAGCGAGCTGCAGTCCCGGCCCAGCGGGATTTTTTCAAATCGAATACTGATCTCAGAGGACCTTTTCAAATCGAAGGCCGTCGAGAGCTACAACGCCCCACGCGAAAGCTCGCCAGCAGCAGAAGTCAGGAAGAAGGACTGGCGAAAGATATGAAATGGTCATCCGAGAGCCCCGTGAAGGGAACTACGGATTAATTCAATGAATATAAACAACCAATTGCTCCACTTTCCATAGACCATACTTCTTCTCTCGCCATCACAGTCAAACTAGGAGCTGAGCAAACGGAAAGCTGGCTCGAGGCGAGAGACAATGACGAAAGTAAAGGTAGAAAACTCTATTTTGATGATTGAGGCGTTGGGGTGCTGAAGGAAAAAATAATCACCGTTTGTAATTGGGCTTATATACGTATAAAAATTATTAATCATTATTGCAAAGATCATCAGTTTCTAATTCTTGCCCGGGATTTTAATTTTATTCGATGCGGTTTGACTATTAGGCAATAAAGATATGAAGTAAAAATGGCGAGTAAAAATTCTACACCAGATTAATTTAAGGTTCTGAAACGCAGGAACATTTGAGGGAAAGGAAGCTAAACTTGGAGTTAATTTTGAGCTCTGCATATAGGACACCACCCACTCAAGTTTTAATGCTTCAACTCACTAAGTAATATTGCTCCATTCTAAGGGAACACTATTTTAGGTCGGAGTGTTTAAAGGTAAAGTGTAGTGTGAAACAGAAAATATGCAAAACGAGATGAAAACACAAACATACAAAATAAACAAAGATTAGACAAAATGAGAGGAATAATTCGCCATGCCGTAGTCGTTTTAACGAGGGCAAGTCCTAACTCTCTGGCGAAGTCGGCCGGACGGCCGCCACAAATGGCACCTCGAGACTCAGACGGCGCTACAACTACTCGACCTGCACCAGCAACGGGGCCATGAAGGACGAGCTCCTCTGTACGTCACACGCCTGAAGCATCTCCAGACTCAGCTTGTGACGCCGCTGAATTTACGTTCGCCAGTAAAATTTACCATAAAGTTCAAGTTAAATTGTTATTCTCATACACTCTCGGTGGATATTTACTACGCAATCAACCATAAATATCGAATGAGCATAGGTCAGAGATACTTCAGTTCTTCTTCAAACGCATAGGGAATCTGTTATCTTTACGCCCTGACAAAAGTATGCACGCTAGCTCTAATCCACGGTTTCATGAAGGCTTCTGTTTGATGCTTTATTATTTCGACACTTGGGAAAATAACCTCAAGAACTATAATAATAACTACGTTAGAATCACATTTTTCAATCGTAAAATTTCCCTTGGCTACGTCATGTATTTTTGGAATTGGCGACATTGCTTAGATTTTATCGTTTCACCTTAATTTACTACTCTGTCGAATGTACTGAGCTCGAGGACGAAAGACGAGCATTTGGTCTATGCTCATGCTGTTCAAATCACTCGGACTGCTTGATTATGCCTATGGTTCTGAATTTGGCTCAGGAAGGGTGTCAGAAATGGCAGTACGTGCATGGTGCATGAATGTCGGAAGCGCATAATGGTATGACCTTTGTCTCGAAAATGAACTCTCTTTCGAACATGAGACGATTTTAAGGAAAACGTTTTTTAGCTCGTTATTATCAAAACTACATATATATAAGCCTGCAACTATAGTAAAAAATATATTTTAGCTCACTTAGAGTATTTGCTCGAATCCAATGAGTTAGTATATTTTTTGAGGAAACAGTTCTAAAGTCGTAAAATGAAGATGAGCTAAACTACTCACGGGACAAAACGCGTCCTACTTGTGCTTTAGTAAAACTACTCACGGCTCAAAACGCGTTTGGCGAATGCTGGACAAATTAATCTAAGAGTAGCAATACGAACTTAAATTCATACCCTATACAACGTTCGGTTTTGCCTGGGCTTTTACATAGTACGCTTTTGAGTAGCGGGAAACACCTGAGCTTTTTGCTGTTTTGCCAAGGCTTTGGCAGAGCTTTTGCAGCAATAGACTGCACCTGTTGCCCTGATTTACAGACATCAAGTTGCTTTGTGTATGAGAATAAAATTCAATGTGTGTAAGATTGAAATGCGAAAGATGCACACGTAATATGTGAAGACAAAGGTATCTAACGTAAAAACTTTGTGCGCCTATTATACATAGTATATATATAGAGTGTTCCATAAAGGGTGCCGAATTTGAATGGAATGTTCTGACGATGAGAACGCGTAAACTATTCTAAGACTCACACCCACGCCAAGTGCTAAAGAAAATTAGCCCATCACGCAGAGTAGAAAGACATAGCAAACATGATAAAAAGCGTGCCGTCAAACTTTAAAACACAAAAATGACGCCCAGTTACGTTCTGCGTTTTTCATGGAACGCTCTGTACAACTGGAAACAGTTAATTATGGAGTATCATTTTGAAGTACCAGAAATTTCATGGAAATGAGCTGCATGAGAATATAATTTAATTTACACAATATAACCGCTCAACTTTCCATTGGTTATGTGCTAGTTTTTCTTAATGTGAGCTAAACAAACTGATATTTTAGATACAGGGAAATAATTTCCTTACTAATTCATTTTCCCTTCTAAAAAGTTTGCCGCAGTGTCACTATTATTGATGCGTTTAATCACACGAGCCCCGCTTCTTCTATCATGCGAGCGAACAAATTCATCGAATGAAAGGTTGATGGTCTCGAGTCACTCTTCGTCCTGCGTCCACCTAGCGAGCCCCGAGGCATAAAGCTTTCTGGGCTAATTTCAACCATACGTTGCAGTGAATAATAAGTGACTCACTTCACTTGTACTCGGCTTCGTGCTCAAGCCGGTTTCCTTATTTTTGGTAGCGTATAGCCGGGCAGTCAGGTCGCGCAGAGATTCAACGATACTCCGAGGGGAAATAAAACATGCTGTAATCATTTGACATGAATTAATTAATTATGTCGACTTCTACGAGTCAGGCGAGAATTTGCTAAGTGAACGTAGCAAAGAGGACAATGACAGCGACTCGCAGTAATCAGCGTCGCACTGTAGTCTGAACCTACAGAAAGATTTAGACACAATTAATCACCCTAACACTGAACTGATTTAACTCAGAATTCAATTTCGCTAACTCTCCCGCATTTGCGGATTTTCAGAACGCACCTATAGCAACTCAGTTTGACCGACGACAAATGAGCTGCTCTAGGTGGATTATCGTAATATTTTAATAGAGGTTACTTTGAACGCCCCAGCTTGTAATTCGAGCAAGCTCTAACTTCCAGCAAATTTTCGTTCTTGGACCTGTCACAAAGTATCTAGCCAATTTCGAGCCTAGCGTGACGCCCTGCATCTTTTCTAGATCTAGCCCCTGCCGCTGATCCTGTCTGACTACCTCTGCTATCCTATCTTGTCTCCTCTACTTCAGTACATTACGATGGTGCCAAGCGCTTATTGTGCCCCATCGAGAACGCTCCCACGCCTGCCGTTTGCAATGCCACCGTTGGCCCGTCTCGAAGTATGCTTTGGGGTTCCCCTCGTTAGCTGAAGACTATCGATCACCGTCCCTCAGCGTCGTTTGATTAGCTCTGCATGGGCTCAGCCCAAATATGCAGCATCTACTCCAGTGCTCGGTCTCCCACGTCTGCAGCTTTGGAATGCATTCCGTCTCACGACCTGGATACAGTGTTGCTCGCAGTGTAGCCCGATACTACGTGCTTACGTATGTATAATGAACGGCTAATTTTCCTATTTTTATATATTTTACTACAAATTTAATTCTTGTATTTCCTGCGTATTTGAGCACTTGCTAGCCATGTTGATAGAAAACAATTCTTAGCCGTGAAAATATATTTTAAGAGAATTTATTTTTGCTGAGAATTTTGTTTTGTAGGCAAAAAAAGTTTTTTTAGCAGAGAAAAACGCGTTCTTGCAGAAATTTTTTTTTTCGACAAAGCCACAGGCTTTTTTAGGCTACAAAAAGCGTCTTTGCGAAGCAACAAGCGTTTTCGTTATAAATAAGAGTTCAGTCATTTGTTTCAGCGATTGGTGACCGCGTTATTCGATCCCATGCTCCATTCAACTTTCGTTGTTTTGAAATGTGAATAGAAGCAAGATTTTCTCAAGTATTTTAAGTACTTCCTCTACTACTCAACTCACCAGTTTTCAAAAAGACATTTCTCACCATTTGCTCCACTTGTATAAAAATTTTCTACCTAATAAGTGATGGCTTTAATTTTCTCTTTATATTAAGTGGTTGACGAAAACAAATTATATTTGTCGGCTTATTTTGCTTCAGTAATCATGACCTGCTTATCATGACATGTTTATCGCTGCCTGTGCATCAATATCGGTATATCACTGCTTGTATATCACTACCTTGATTTTATTACCCGTTTATTACTACCTGTTTATGATTAACTATTTATCATTACCTGTATATCACTACCTGTTTAGCACTACCTGTATATCATTACCTGTTTAACACTACCTGTATGTCATTACTTGTTTATCACTATCTATTAATCACTATGTACGATGTCGCTCAAAAGTTTATAATACTGTTGGGAAAATTCATTCATTAGGTATTTTCAATGGAATTGGTGTACTGAAAATTTAACTACTGAAAGAACAAAACATAAAATGAAGTATTTAATGAGACAACCATGCTGAAAAAAACAATAAGGAAATTAATTAATTAACACATGATAAAAATCAATACTTTTAAGCCATAACTGTTCAGAAATTTTTTATTAAAGTGTCTCTTGATATTTTGTAGCGTAACATTTGCAAATTCCTTTCATATTTCTTGACTGATATTTTTTCATCCTCACGACAAATTTCCGTCAGTTCATGGTATTTTGAGTTTTCCTTTCTTAATTCTGACTTTAAGTTCTCTCTGGAAGATTTCAATCCTGGTAAGACTTGGAAATTGGCTTAGCTGTTTTAGAATATTTATTCCATTCATACTAAACAAAGTTTTTGCTCAATCTGCTTCAAGTTGAGAGATCGCGTACTTCGTCGCAAATTTCTTTTCAAGATACGTCTAAAATAGACGCCATACATATTGCTTCCTATTATTGAAGTATTTTCTAGCGTTGGCGCATTAAGGGGACGAACCCAGTGAAAATTGGGGACGTTAAGGGAACCCAGCAACCGTAGACTATGATTGATTTGCCACCAAATTTGACTGTTGGAAAAGTTTTCTTCTGTGAATTTCAGTTCTCCTTTTCTCCAGATCTTTGCAACTGCATTTTGACCAAAAAGTTCTACTTTTGTTTCGATCGACCAATGCGATGCGGATTTGATGAGATGCTCATTTTCAAAACACATCAGATAAAGAACGTATTTCCTGTTTGGAAGCGGTTTTCCTTCTTCAGAAGCGGTGTTTCCTGTTTAGAAACGAGATTTTTCTTGGAGACCTCGAGAAGATATCGTAAGGACGAAGTGAACGACCAATTGTATTTGTGGTCACTTTTACTCATCTTCCTTCTAGGTCATCCTGAAATTCTGTAAGAGCAACTCGGGGTTGGCTGCTAACCTTCCTCACTGCATGTATAAGAACCTGCTGCTTGTACATATAAGAACCGGGCTGCAAGTTCCGTTTTCTACACAAGACAGCCGGAACTTATCAGAGGATGGATGGAATGATGGAATTTCCAGTTACAAATTATCGCACAAACTAAACTTCATGGACATTTAAATGACAAACTATCTTTCGATAACCAACGCCATTTATATGAAGGTCTAGAACGCGTTTACAGAAGTCATTTGTAAACATTTTGTAAACATTTGTAAACATTTATTTACCACA